>WSFP011465479.1:0-18408 GCA_009831015.1 Picea engelmannii
TACGTCATATTAGTAACTTTAAAACAAAATGGTACAACTGCATCGAGGTAGAAACCTTGCTCATTTTTCAAATCTACTTGCAGATATAGATGAAAAGCATGTGCTCTTGTTCCAAAAGAGACCATGCTCTTTGAAATCTCCCAAGCCGTTGTTATTAATTACAATCTTTTCTTTATATTATTTTCCACATAGCCTCAGGATGACGTGAGAAGGATTTCTAATCCTTTTAACTTTTCCGCATGTGTGGTAGGCTCGATCATTTCTAAAGGACTAGCAAGCACTGGAAGGGGCATTAAAGCTTCCTCCAATTCTTTGATTCGCTCCTTTAACCTGACATTCTCCACTTCAAGGCCTTCAATAGAGTTGTATAGGGCATATTCATTTTATCGATGTATCTGGGAAATTGGGAAGGATGCATGTTATGTAGGTTAATATCTGAGAGATATTTCCTCTTCTTATTTTTACATCTCTTTTCTCAATAATCAAATTTTTGGATTCACTGTAAAAAACAACGCTCTGAAATGCAAAAGACTCTTCTTCGTCGAAGGTCTCAGTCTCAATTATTTCCATCTGAGGCTACTGGTGAGTCGTTTTCTCTAGCTGGTTGACGTTGGGGAACACTTTCTCGATGTCAATTTCTAATTCCATATCCTCGAGGGAGAGGTCATGTATATCACTTTCTCCTTGAGCTCCCTCCTCTTCTTGCATAATATTTTTTCGTTTCTTCCTCAAGGGAAGTTTATGAGAAATTTCAATTTTTATGGATGGAGGGTTCTTATCTCCTCCTCTACTTGAAGAACTGTGGGTGAATTTATTACTTGGGTAGGGCGTTGGAGCGATGCTCCGAGATGTTGTACTCTTTGGTGTGATAGTCGAGAATTGGGAACTTTTCTCACCTGGACCTTTTCGTCTATGCTTGTATGACTCATTGGTGATGAGTATTGTATCCATGTCATTGATGTCACGAGCGAGAGTTCTTGAGGTATTGTCTCCATATTCATTCAGAATAGTGTTAATGAAAGAATTTCTGAAACCAACAACCAATAGATGTTCTACCAAAATACCACTAGGGTCGAACCCTTTTACTTTTTCAACATATTTTAAATTTAGGTTGTGGAAGTGGCATGCGAATTCATCAATATTTTTCATATTTATGAATATGAAATCCATGAATTTCTAAGGTAGAGGTATGAATTTCATTTTTCTCTTTTCATGGAAAAAATGCAACCAGTAGGTGTACTGCCTTTCTATCTCAGCAACAAAATTTTTGTCAGATATGTGGCATGGAAGGAAGGAAGCATTTTCTTTGGATCCAAAAATCCTTATAACATTATAATTTTCCATTTGTTCTAGTGTACCCTTCCTATCCAAGAACTTACTCACCTAGTCAGACATCCGGGGGAGCGTTTTCTCCAAACAACAATTCTTTAAAAACTGAAACAAAATCATTAAAGACTTCATAATAATGTTGGGAGGTCTTGTGCCTCCACAATGATTGATACCAGAAGGTTACTGGGTCGAACTCATATTTTACCTTCTTCCAGACAGATAATATTGGGAACTGGTAGCAATGCGCTATCACAAATACCAAATAAGATGACATAACAAATTTCTTCTCCTTCTTGTATTGCACCAATTGGGAAGAGATTTCAATGGAAATAAACTTACCCCAATTGAAGATGGCCTTTTCCTTGACCGTAAAATAAATAATGTAAATAATCATCCAGGAGATGTTGCTTGTATTTTCCTGTCCTGTTATCCTCGTAAAAATCCATGCAATTTCTCGTAAGGGATTTTTAAATTCACCAACCTGCAATATTGTGATGTCCTCGGGGATAGTCGTTGGGTTCTCTAGGAATTCATGTAAGAGGTCGATTCCATTGTCATGCTTTTTTAATAACTCCCTTCAATCTTCACCTTTGAAGGTGAGCGTTGGCTCAGGAAGCCTCAACATCTTACAAAGAACCTGAGGTGACAGAGAGACAGGGGAATGGTCTTGCAACTAGATGATCCACTGTATTGGAATGCATCTCTCAGCGCACCAAGTGACCAACTCATTACAATCAAAAACTTCAGGGACACGCCCTGCGTGTGAAATTACAGACGTCCATATTATTTCCTTCTCAGCAAAAGGGGATGAATAATAGGAATATGCCCTAGACCACTAAAAACTTTGATCCTCGCACTCGAAAATATTCAGTGTATCTCCACAAGACTGTTGTTGACTTGATGCCATAAGTCAACGAGAACATTCCCTTGCTCCAAATTATGTTAGGAATGGACACTAGTGGGAGATAATATAATCCTATGTAAATAATATTTAATGCGCTTTAATATAAGGTCTCCTCGAGCCCTTCACTTATTAATGACCATCCCTTCGAACCTGTATGGAAAGTTATTAGAATTAAAATCATAGTAAATGTGCATTGGGAAAAGTGTGAGGGTGGTGGGGATGGATGGCGGAAATATGTGACTTGATATTTTTTGTGATCCCGGGAACCCGCGAACCCGAGAGCTAGTGATGGTAAGAGGTGTGAAATTGGCTAAGTGTGGGACAATGCGGCGGTCAGATAGATTTCATGTAGGCATAATGACACTTAGGTAGTTCAGGGAGTTTGGGGATCGAAATGTAGATCGCAAAACACTTTGGTGCAATATGTCTATCACGGAACATGAGAACATAAAAGTTTGATCCCGTCAACACGAGAACCCGCGATCGTAAAATCGACTAAGTATGGAACAACACAGCGGTTGGTTGGACTCGTGAAGTGAATTTGTAGATGGAGGTGAGAAAATTTAAGCCCTCCAACCCAAAAACCCATGATCTAAAATGAGACTAAGTGTTAGAACTAGAAAGGGATAGTAAGAGGGAAAAAAGAAGAGAGAAAAAATGGGTAAGTCTAGAAGGGGGCAAAGTAAGGGAGGAACAAATTCGGGAAAACAGAAAATGGGAGGGATTGTTTTGGAAGAAGGAAATGACATCAACAACATGCTCCAACTGTGGGATGATGACCCCCTGTGGGTTGTCAAGAATCCATAATCTCTCATGACCAGGGGCTTCCACCCATTGGGCTATGGATTCAGATTAAGAATATACAAAGTAGAAATAAAATTATGTACAATGAGAATGAAAAGTGTTAGGAGAAGAAAACTTTAAGATGTTTCCCATTGATAGGTAGAATTAAACTTTTTCCTTTCATGTATTGGAGCATATATGACTCAAAGCCCAATATATTTTTGACGACATGGGGTTTGATCCAGAGGGCTTCAAACTTTGTCTGCATGGATGGCTTTTCCTTGGATTTGTTCGAAAGTAGTACTAGTTCTCCCTTATGAAAGTTCTTCATAGTTGTTCTTTGATAAAAATATTTTTTGGTGATCTGTTGCCTCTGAGAAGTCTGGTTCAGGGATTTTCTTTGTTCCTCCTCGAGCTTTAACAATTGATTGATCCTTTTCTGAGTAGGCGAAGTGTCTTCCGTATGTTCAGTATTAACCAAAAAGATCAATGCGTTAAGATCGAGGTTAATTGGAATTTTTTCTTCTTTCCTATAGACCAATAGATACAGAGTCATCCTGGTACTATCTTTTAGGTTTGTACTACTTTCCCATAATGCTTATGTCATCTTCAAGTGCCAATTTCTCTGGTTTCCATCAACAATTTTCTTTAATATCTGCACAAGTGTTTTGTTCGTGGATTCTGCAAGGCCATTTACTTGTGGATATTAATTATAATATTGGCACATAATGATCGCATATGGTCCGCAAAACTCCATGAATTTTGACCCAATGAAGATCGAACCGTTGTCGGTGATAAATTTATCAGGGACACCAAACCTTGACATAATGTTGTCTTTGAGGAATCAATCAGTTCTTCAGTGTCGACCTTCTTCAACGCCACTGCTTCTGGCCATTTTGTGAAGTAATCGGTAGTTGTTAGAATGTACATGTTCCCTTTGCTAGATTTCAGATTAATCATCCCAACGACATCAAGTCCCCATTGGGAAAATGGTTGTTCCACCAAAATCGGCTGTAGAGGCATCAAAACTTTCTTCATTTTTCCTAAGAACTGCTGGCATGATAAACATATCCTTATTGTGACGTACAAGTCCCTGAATATGGACGGCCAGTAGAATCCCGCTCTGATTATTTTGTGAGCAGTTGTAGTGGGTGCAAAGTGTCCACCGCATACTCCCTCATGGAATTATTTGATTACTGTGGGAGCTTAATTCTCATTGATTCATCTCAACAATATACCATCAAAATTCCTTCTGAAAAGTATATCAACAATAAATACATATTGGTTCGCCTTCACCTTGAGTGTCCTTCACTCCTTGGAACTCATTGTAACAGGAATTTCCTGGATCTTAAATAAAATATGATATCTCTGTACCATTCTAAGTCATCTAATGGTTCCCTGGCTTGAAATCATTCCATCAACTGAGTCCCCATTCACCATAAGCTTGCATAATCCTTTTCCTTTTATTGCCTTCAACGGTTTGATCTCGATATCATACTCTTGAATTTTGGCTAACCAGTTGGCCCATTTTCCTTCCCTAAACTGTTGATTTAGGAGCATCTTGACAGGGGACAAGGGGATGTAGGTGACACAGACCTATCGGCCCTCAGGCCAAGATCCGCTCATAGGATCATTCTTTATCTCCCTCTTGAGCCGGATTGGCTCTTTCGGATTCCCTGCTAGAATCTCTCTTTCAAATCGATCCACAGGTCCTTCGGGAAGCTCCCCTGTGCGAACAACACTAGGCACGAGCTCCTTTCTCCCCAAGAGACCACAATGCTATGACCAAGGGCCTAACCCAAGGTCCTTTTCGCAACTTGCAATATCGTGAGTTCGTGAGTCGAGGCTCCTGACTCTTCCTTTTAAATCTCGCGATACCCGAAATGCCGATACAGTTATGGCTCTTCCTCTATCAGCACCTTCCTCACATGACCACCAGCTAAGCTAAGCACTATAACTTCTCTCTACTCACCACTTCGTAAGTTCGAATGTCCAACCTTGGTACCTTTCTTTCACGAACCCTCGAGAGGCGATGCTGACTTTTCTATCCTTGTTCTCGCTACTCGCGACTTTGCGAGTCGAAGGGTCGAGCTCACATACTCTTATCTCGTGAATCCCCGAAACACAAGAAGTCAACGAAGTGTTGAATCCTTCCACTAGGTGGCGTGTGTCTTCCTGTCTATTTCTCGGGCCCACCTTGTGGCTCTGCCACATGTTTCCTCCGTGCCTCGGCTCTCGGCACTTCGCGACTTCTGCAGTTGAGACAAGGTCCTTCCAACCTCTGAACCTTCGAGTTCACGAAACGCACGATGAGGCTCTGATCCAACAGTCCTCCCTTGACCCGGATCCAATGACTGTCTTTGCTCCTTGCGACTTCGCTACTCGCGACTTGGAGCACCCAATATTTGGGCTCTCACCTTGTGAACCTCCGAGTTCACGAGATCCCTTGATCTCTGCCACCTGTCCTCCTCCGATGGACGATTGCGATTCTCTCGCGACTTCGCCACTCGCGAAGTTGAAGGATTTCCTTCTCTGAACCCCGATGTACGAATCCCTGATAGAGAGAATCTCGCGACACGTGCCCTTCCAATCGGATGGCTCAGATTCTTTCACTGTTTCGGAACTTCGCACCTCGCGACCTCGTGAATATGGATGCAAGGGTTTCAATTCTCCAACTCACGAAGCCCCGAAATGAGATTACGCGAGTGATCCAATGGCCCCTGTTGGCTCAGATCCTACTGCCTGATTTCTCCTGATCTTGCACTTATAAAAACACTCGCTGTAACCTTCTTGCTCCTCTGCAATATCTAACGGTTCTCAGAACTTCGTGAATTCTCCACGGAGAATTCCGACCGTCCAATTCCTCCTTGACAATTCCTGTGAAATGAACAAAGTGTTCTTTCACGAAACTTATCCACCTACAAAACAACGTCGTAGCGCCTTCTTACAACACTTCAAGGCCCTATCCCTCTTGAGATTCTCTTCGACAACTTCGAAGACTCTATCCCTCCTGAGCTTTCTCCACAACTCTAGTCTTCAAGAAGACTCCGGCACGCACTCCTTGCAGAAATTATTCAAATACTCCCAAGTATTTGAACCTCTTCGACTCTGCGCACTCCCTGCGACAGTAGTCTTTCAACAATTTCGCTCAGGTTGTAACAATGAGACTTCACTCGGCCTGCGCATTCCTTGCACGACTCCTGTGCTTAACTTGCACTTTTGCGAGAATGAAAACAATGTTATCCCTCCTGAGCTTGCAGAGACGAACTCTGACTTCTGTCAATGCACACCTTGCAGACAATTTCACTGCACTCCTTGCAGGAAAGCTCTTGCTCATACAGAGAAACAATTGAAACTCATTTCCTTACTCTCCCTCTCTTCAGATTTCAGACATTAAATATGAAATCATACATTCACGCATCAAGGAAAATGCATAACAGAGAGTAAACAAGCATATATCAATCAGCATGTACAAACAAAGAAAGCAATTGAACACCATGAGTCTGAACTAAAGATCTTTGTATTAATCCAGAACTTCTGTACATGTTTTTTTTTTTTTACTCTACACAACTCTCTGCTTCTGCTCTCCTATGCTCTCTTGATCATGCTACTAATGTTACAATGATACAAGTGAGGGTGTCTATATCCGTTTTCCCTCCGGCTCCTAAAACTGTCTAATCTAAGAATTCAAAGCTACCTACATACATTTACTAGCATAAATGCCTCTTAGTCCTTCAGACGAGAGCGGGACGCTCAAGGTATGATTATAATCTTCGAGTACACTCTTTCTTAATTGTCTCATTTAAGTTTGGCGTATCCACTTCAAAACATTTCAAACAATTCATCATGTGCCAAAATGCGTCGGCGTTTGTCCCATGCTCGCTTGTTGTTGTGATGCTCTTGCATCATACTCCCTTGCTTGAAAATTTTCATGGGCTCCTGTCCATGAGCTCTCGCATGGTCTGTCCATGCTTCTGGATCTCTACTTCATTCTCCTAGCTGGCATCTTCAACTAGGTGTCCCTTCCACTTGACCAAGTATTCGAAATATTCCCTTCTTCTGGTCCTATTACTAACTCTTTTGTCCAGTATGCTTTCCGTTTGTGTCTTCTCTGCAACTGGCATCTGTTTATCCCACTGAACATCTGGTTGTTCATTACCTGCTCCTGCTTCCTCATCTTTGTATGGGTACAAATCTGAGACATTGAATATCGGAGAAATTTCGATACCATCGGGTAATTCAATCTCATAAGAATTTGCCCCAAATTTCTTCAAGACCTTACATGGTCCGATCTTCTTCATCTTCAATTTGTTATATGTCCCCTTCGGGAACCTTTCCTTTCTCAGATGTGCCAGAATCAAATCACCAACCTCAAATTGAAGTTGTCTCCTGTGTTTATCTATTCTGCGCTTATACTCTTGGCTCAAGTTTTTCAATCGCTCCTTCACCTGGCTGTGAAGTTCCTTCATCGCTTCTGTGAAATCCTCTGCACTAGCAATCCTAGTTTCATTCTGTTCTGAATCTCTCAGTTTAGATACTCCTCTTGGTTGCGTCCCATAAACAATTTGGAATGGAATCTTCCCTGTGCTTCTATTGATTGATTCGTTATAAGCAAATTCTTCTCGTGGCAGAATATTGTCCCACTGACTGTGGTGTTCTGTCACCAAGCTCCTCAACAAGTCTCCCAAAATCCTATTCACAACTTCTATCTTTCCATCTGTATGAGGATGATAAGCTGAACTGAATGACAAGTTCATCCCTATATTTTTCCATAAGGTCCTTCGGAAGTGTCCCACAAACTTGGTGTCTCGATCCGAAACTATGCTCCTTGGTAAGCCGTGAAGTCGAATGACTTCTTTGAAAAACAGATTCGTAATGTGAATTGCGTCACTGGTTTTCTGACATGGTATGAAGTGTGACATCTTAGAAAATCTATCTACCACTACAAAGATCGAGTCAAAGTCTCTTTGTGTTCTTGGCAGCCCCAATATGAAGTCCATACTTACTGCATCCCATGGCCTCTCAGGTATGGGTAACGATTGATAAAATCCTGCATTCTGCCTCTTTCCTTTTGAATGCTGACAAATCCTGCATCTTTCCACGAATCTTTTGACGTCTGCTCTCATTCCTGGCCAATAATATGACTCATGTAACTTTGAGAATGTCTTCTCATGACCGAAATGGCTGGCCAATCATACACTGTGTTTCTCCTTCAGCAAATTCTCCCTCATGGAGCATTTTGGAATACAAAGTTGATTACCCTTAAACAGTAATCCTTCCTGGATCATGTATTCTGTCCATTGACCTCTATCCCTGAGAATTGGATTATTAGCTGCTTCATACGCCTCTTTAAAATCTGGATCATCTCTGTACATGTCCCTAAGATCATCAAAACCCAGTGTTTTGACTTTGAACTCCTGCAACATCAAACATTTCCTGCTCAAAGCATCAACAACTTTGTTAGCAATTCCAGAAATATGCTTAGTTACAAAAGTAAAGTTCTGCATGTATTCAACCCATTTAACATGTCTTTGATTCAACTTCTCCTGTTGAGTCACAAATTGTAAAGCATGATTGTCACTGTATAAAACAAACTCCTTAGGAATCAAGTAGTGTCTCCATTTCTTCAATGCCTGAATAATATCATAGAACTCCTTGTCATACGTGGAGTATTTCACTTTCGCTTCATTCATCTTCTCGCTGAAGTATGCTATCGGCCTGTCTTTTTGGCTCAAGACTGACCCTATTGCAAATCCACTTGCATCACATTTTACTTGAAATGTCTTTTTAAAATCCGACAACACCAAAATTGGTTGTTCCGTGATTTTCCTTTTTAACAAATTGAAGATTTTATTAGCCTCTTCTGTCCAGTGAAAAGACTTGTGTCTCTTCTTCACTGTGTCCATCATCGGTGCACTAATTCCACTGAAATTCCTGATGAACTTCTGGTAGAAACTAGCCAATCCATGAAAACTTCGAACTTCAAAGATACTCTTTGGTGATGGCCAACTCTTAATAACCTCCACTTTATCTGGATCCATCCTCAATTTATCTGCAGAAATAACAAAACCCAAATAAATGAGCTCTGTCTTCATGAACAAGGATTTATTCATGTTTATCAACAACTTCTCTTGCTATAATCTCTTCATCACTGTAGCCAAATGTTTCATATGCTCTGCCTCTGTTTTACTGAAAATCAGTATGTCATCAAGATACACAATGGCAAATTTTCCGATGAAATCCTTCAGGACTTCATTCATCAACCTCATGAAGGTACCTGGCGCATTCGTTAAGCCAAACGGCATAACAATCCATTCATACAATCCTTCATTAGTCTTGAAGGCTGTCTTCCATTCATCACCTTCTCTCATACGAATCTAGTGATATCCACTTTTCAAATCAATCTTCGATTTTTTTTTCGCTCCATTCAAGCAATCCATCAAATCATCCATCCTTGGCAATGGAAATCTGTACCTGATGGTTATCTTGTTGATTTCCTTCGAGTCAGTACACATCCTCCAGCCTCCATCTTTCTTCAGACTGAGCACTGTCAGAACAACACATAGACTGAAGCTTTCTCTAATCAACCCCTTGTCCATTAAATCCTGGACCTATCTTTTGACTTCTTCATTCTCCTGCAGCGTCAATCTATACGCTACTTTGTTTGGTAAACTAGCTCCAAGTATGAGATCAATATGATGACTCACACTTCTGATCGGTTGCAACGGACGAGGTAGTTCGTCCACTACTATGTCAGCAAACTCTTCCAACATCTTCTGAACCTCTTTTGGTAAATCATCTACCCTTGTACTGGTTAAAAAAAATTTAGGCTTCCTGACCACAATGAATTGCGGTTCCTCCTTCTTCTTAACCTCTGTAATAAGTTCCTTCCCACTCATGAGAAGTACGATGTTGCTTACTTCAGGTTTCACCTCTTTATCTTTGATTGGAAGCAACATGTGAGTTCTCCCATTTTTCTCTAGGGTGTATGTGTTCTTCCTCCCATCATGAAACACATTCCAGTCATATTGCCACAGTCTACCCAGCAATAGATGACAAACATCCATGGGAATAACATCACAGAGTAGTTCATCTTTATACCCTCCTATTTTAAATTCAACTAAACATTGTTTAGTGTAAATTTACCTGATGTCCCTTTTGTAGCCATGAAACTCTGTATGGGCTTGGATGTTCATTCATCTCCAACTCCATATTTTCTACCATCTATGTAGAAATGAGATTATTTGTGCTACCACTGTCCACGATGAATTTGCATACCTTGTCCTTGGTCTTGCAAGTAGTCCAAAAAAGTCTGTTCCTCTGGACCGAACTCTCCACCTCCTTCTCTAGCGTTAAGAAAACTTTTCGCATCATCAACGATTTTCTGCCTTCAGCATATTCTGCCTCAACATTCCTTCTTTGTTCTTCGTCAATGTGAGTTTCACCACCTTCTTTCTTTCTATCTGGACATTCATAAGATTTATGTCTGACCTTTCCACATGTGAAGCATTTCACCACTCCACCTCTTCCTCTTCCTCTACCTCTGGTACGAGGAAAAATGTTTCCATCAGCATACTGACCTCTCTGTTTGGTAAGATTCCCTCTCTGTGAGCTTCCACCTCTCTCAGTTTGAGTCTAAGGCTTCTTCCACTCTTCCTTGGGTTTCTGATTTCTATCCTGGGCAACTGATTTGCCTCTGGGCTGACTTCTGCCTCGGCCTCTTTGAATTTGCTTTCGACTCAGCTTCTCTTAAGCTTTTAGAGTCATCTGATAAGCATCTTCCACCCTCCGGATGGTCATCATGCTCATCTCATCTTGAATGTCGTATCTTAGACCATTCATGTACCTGGCAACCTTTTCATCATCACTTTCACGATGACCTGCCCTGCTGTTCATCTTGTAGAATTCTTCAGTTTACTCCTTTACTGACATCAACTTCTGTCTCAAATTCTGCATTCTCTGAAACAGAGTAATCTGGTAATCCCTGGGAATGAATTTCGCCTTCATCTTCATGATCATCCTATCCCAACTCTTGATTTTCTGCTTGCCATTGCAGTTTCTTTTAGCTTGTAGCTCATCCCACCACGATGTTGCATGTCCTTTCAATCTTGTGATAACATGTTTGAACTTTTTGTCTTCCTCGACATCTTCATAGTCAAAATATGTGTCCATAGCTCTAATCCAGTCTAGAATCTCTTCAACATCCAGGGTTCCTCCATATGCTGGAATATCCATTTTTGCCTTAGCACCCATTCTTGCAAGAACCCTAATCAGGCGTTCATTTGTTGCATCTTCTCCTGTGACTTCTTCTCTTTCATGTCCAGCTTCATTTTCACTTTCAGATTCACTGACATCTCCAACACCGACTGTGCACCTCTGTGCTATCTCCATGTCCTTGAGTCTGGCGCGTATGTCACGCATCTCTCTTTCCATGGTTGGATTTGGCACCTGCCTACCCTTTCCTCTTGGCATTTCCCTTTCCTCTGGTGGATCAGGTGTTTGTCCGTCTCTTCTTCTCGGCGGCATGGATGCGATTTCTTTTTCGCTTCCCCTGTCTGAAGTATACAAAGAGAGTCAAGCTCTGATACCACACTAACACACACCTATCGACCCTCGGGCTGAGATCCGCTCACAGGATCGTTCTTTATCTCCCTCTCGAGCCAAATCGTCTCTTTCGGATTCCTTGCTGGAATCTCCCTTTCAAATTGATCCACGGGTCCTTCGGGAAGATCCTCTGTGCAAACAACACTAGGCACGATCTCCTTTCTCCCCAAGCGACCATAGTGCTATGACCAAGGGCCTAACCCAAGGTCCTTTTCGCAACTTGAAATCTCGCGAGTTCATGAGTCGAGGCTCCTGACTCTTCCTTTTAAATCTCGTGATACCCAAAATGCCAATATGGTTATGGCTCTTCCTCTATCAGCACCTTCCTCACACGACCACCGACTAGGCTAAGTGCTAGCACTTCTCACTACTCACCACTTCGCGAGTTCGAATGTCCAACCTTGGTACCTTTCTTTCATGAACCCTCGAGAGGAAATGTTGACTTTTCTCACCTCGTTCTCACTACTCGCGACTTCGTGAGTCGAAGGGTTGAGCTCACGTACTCTTATCTCGTGAATCCCCGAGATACGAGAAGTCAACGAAGTGTTGACTCCTTCCACTAGGTGACGTGTGTCCACCTGTCTATTTCTCGGGCCCACCTTGTGGTTCTTCCATGTGTTTCCTCCGTGCCTCAGCTCTCAGCACTTTGTGACTTCTACAGTTGAGACGAGGTCCTTCCAACCTCCGAACCTCCAAGTTCACGAAGTGTGCGATGAGGCTCTGATCCAATGGTCCTCCCTTGACCTGGATCCAATGACTGTCTTTGCTCCTCACGACTTGGAGCACCCAATCTTTGGGCTCTCACCTTGCAAACCTTCGAGTTCATGAGATCCCTTGATCTCTGCCACCTGTCCTCCTCTGATGGACGACTATTCTCTCGCGACTTCACCACTCGCGAAGTTGAAGGATTTCCTTCTCTAAACCCCGATGTCTGAATCCTTGATAGAGAGAATCTCGCGACACGTGCCCTTTCAATCGGATGGCTCATATTCTTTCGCTATTTCGGAACTTCGCACCTCACGACCTCGTGAATATTGTTGCAAGGGTTTCAATTCTCCAACTCACGAAGCCCCAAAATGATATTACGCGAGTGATCCAACGACCCCTATTGGCTCAGATCCTATGGCCTGATTTCTCCTGAGCTTGCACTTAGAAAAACACTCACCATAACCTTCTTTCTCCTCTGCAAGATCTGATGGTTCTCGGAACTTCGTGAATTCTCCATGGAGAATTCCGACCGTCCAATTCCTCCTTGATGATTCCTATGAAATGAACAAAGTGTTCTTTCACGAAACGTATCCACCTGCAAAACAATGTCGATGCGCCTTCTTACAACATTTCAAGGCCCTAGCCCTCTTGAGCTTCTCTTTGACAACTTCGAAGACTCTATCCCTCCTGAGCTTTCTCCACAACTTGAGTCTTCAAGAAGACTCCTGCACACACTCCTTGTGGAAATTCTTCAAATACTCCCAAGTATTTTAACCTCTTCGACTCTGCGCACTCCTCGCGATAACAGTCTTTCAACAATTTCGCTCAGGTTGTAACTCTGAGACTTCACTCAGCCTACGCACTCCTTGCACGGCTCCTGTGCTTAACTTGCACTTCTGCAAGAATGAGAACAATGTTATCCCTCCTGATCTTGAAGAGATGAACTCTGACTTCTGTCAATGCACACCTTGCGGACAATTTCACTGCACTCCTTGCAGGAAAACTCTTTCTTAGGCAGAGAAACAATTGAAACTCATTTCCTTACTCTCCCTCTCTTCAGATTTCAGGAATTAAATATGAAATCATACATTCATGCATCAAAGAAAATGCATAACAGAGAGTAAACAAGCATATATCAATTAGCATGTACAAACACAGAAAGCAAATGAACACCATGAGTCTGAACTAAATATCTTTGTATTAATCCAGAACTTCTGTACATGGGTTTTTTTTTTACTCTACACAACTCTCTGCTTCTGCTCTCCTATGCTCTCTTGATCATGCTTCTAATGTTACAATGATACAAGTGAGGGTGTCTATATCCATTTTCCCTCTAGCTCCTAAAACTGTCTAATCTAAGAATTCAAAGCTACCTACTTACATTTACTAGCATAAATGCCTCTTAGTCGTTCAGATGAGAGAAAGACGCTCAAGGTCTGATTACAATCTATGAGTACGCTCTTTCTTAATTGTCTCATTTAAGTTTGGTGTATCCACTTCAAAACATTTCAAACAATTCATCATGTGCCAAAATGCGTCGGTGTTTGTCCCATTCTCCCTTGTTGTTGTGATGCTCCTGCATTAGTAGGAAATAACATGAGATTTTAATATATAAGTCCAAAAGTGTACCACATATTTTACCAAAACCAAATCCTGTTTCTCGAGTTCTGAATACCTCAACTCATAGTCATGTAAATTTTTTCTCATAAAACTTATGGGGAGCTCTTCTTCATTGCTATTGTTTTGAGTGAGGATGAACGCGAAAACTACCTATGTAGCAAATGAATAGATAATGAAATCCTTTTGAAAATATAGACTAATGAGGACGGGAGTGGTGGTGATGGCCCCGTTGATCTTGTTGAATTCTTCCTGAGTATCCGTTGTCCACTCGAACCTCTGCTCTTTTTTCAACAATAAATTGTTGGGTTTTACGATGCTTGCATAATCAAGAACAAATCTTCGAAAAAATTTAATTTTCCCGAAGAATGAATGGACTCCCTTCTTTGATGTCAGGGGGTTGAGTTCATTAATCGATTTAACTCTTTCAGGGTCAATGTAAATTACTTCCTTGCACACATTGTGGCCCAACAACTTGCCTTAAGTCACAACAAACAAGCGTTTCTTTGGGTTGAGAGACATCATATGATCTACATCTTTCAAAGAATTTTCTTAAATGATGGATGTGATCCTGCCTTTTGCTTGAATGCACTATCAAGTCATATTGGTAGTATTCCATGAATTTTCCTATCAGCCCATTGAATGCATGGTCCATGGATATTTGTAACGTTGCTCCAACATTCTTCAAGATGAAGGGCATTCTGGCGTAAGTATATGTTTCCCAAGGTGTGATAAATGTTGTTTTTTCTCTATCTTCCTCAACCACTAAAACTTGATTATATCTAGAGAAACCATCCAACATAGGCATACATGTCGCTCCCGTAACTTGTTGTAACAAAAAATCCATGTTGGGCAGAAATTCAGATTTCCCCGGTCTTTTTCCTGACAATCACTGGATTTGAAATCCAGTCTGAATGTCTGATAGGATAGATTATCCTTGCTTTCTTTAACTTTTCCAACTCAATTTTTACTAGAGGCTTAAGCTTGGGATTCATCATTCTTATTTTTTTTTTCATTGGTTTGGCTTCTTCCCTCAAAGGAATGACATGATAGAATATCATTTTGTCATAATCCTTTAAGTCGTCATAGGTCCAAGAAAACACACCAATATATTCCTTGAATAAGGAGACATATTGATCAACTTCTTTGGGGGTGAAATCGACTCCCAAATTGACATATTTCGGGGAATGGTCCATTCCGATATTGACTTTAATTGTCTCTTGCACCTTTCGAACTGAAACTTCTTCAAAAATATTCTTAGCATGATCATCTTTTGTGAACAAATATTCAGCCTGTATGCAGTCTTTGGGGAGAAAAATCTCTTTATCATCTTCTTCTTCATCATCGTTTAACAAACATTTCTCCAATTGTTCATCATTTTCAAACACTTTCAAGTACTCAATATTATCGGGCACAGATGGCCTAAAGTCCCTTTCCACCTGGAAAGGTGTTTTGCTCAGGATATCACCTGGATTTGATAATGAAGCTGCCAAAGATATAGAATCGTCCTTATGGTTCTTATCCCTTGGAATCAAAGAAATAATGAAAGAGATGAAACATTCCATCAGTTCATTAACTCTTTTGAAATACAATTTAAGTCTCTCCTTTTTTATTTTGTATTTTTGGGTAACCTGGTTGATGACCAACTCTAAATCTCCAGTCATAATGAGAGGTTCTATTTTCATTCCTTGTGTGAGGATCATCCCCTTGTTGGTAGTACAACTATCATTACACCAAAACTTGTAGGTGATTGACAAACTCACCATTGCCAGATTTCAAGGATCCACGAGAGGCTATTAGTCCCTTTTCACGATACACCGGGGAGTGATGACTACTTTCAATTTCTTGCAACAATCTCCCCCTCAGCGCCAGCCGAGTGTGTATCAAACTCGTGACCTCTAGCTCTGATACCAATTGTTGGTAGTACGACTGCCATTACACCAAAACCCGCAGGTGATTGGTAAACTCACCACCACCAGATTTCAAGGATCCATGAGAGGCGATTAGTCCCTTTTCATGATACACCGTGGAGCGCTGACTACTTGCAATTTTGTGCAACACCCCTGGATTAAAGCTTCGTATTCTACCTCATTATTCGTGCATGGAAACTACAGTCTTACCACGTGAGGATGTGTCATCTTATATGGAATTATGAGAATAATCCCAACTCCGTTCCCTAATTTAGAGCATGCTCCATTGAATGACATTCTTTAGTAACCTTCAAATACACATTCTGGGACCTCCAAGTCTGGAACTCGTTCTAGGTTTTCATTATGCTCCATTTCCAAGATAAAATTTTTTTTGATCCCGACGTCTATGTAGTCTTCCATTAATTCATTATCCTTATTCTTGAAGGAGAAATGATTTTTGGGCTCTTGGGGTACTTTAATCATTTCTCCCTCCTTTCCTGGTAGCATCATATGACTACCATAGTTCATTATATATCCATCTATCATGGAGCTCCATTCTCTTCCAAGCACAACCCGATATGATGGAGGCATATCTACCACAGTAATATTAAAAACCATGATGAAATGGGGAGATGTGGTAATCCATGCATAGAAATCCTTGATTTCTTCGTATGCTAGTACTTTTCTCGAATTGATGGTATATATGCTCTTGCCGGTTTCATAATATTTAGTGCAGCTCATGCCCAATGCTTCCCTGACCATGAGTGGCATTATATTATTTGTCGCACTAGTGTCAACTAAACAATTATGTAATGCAACATCATGGTGTTCAATTGAGATGTAGAAGGGTGGAATTTTACCTCTCAGTTTAGCAGTCGACGGGCTCTGGTTCTATTTTGGAGTGGTAACAATAGATTTCGTTCTTTCTGATGGATCATCCAACAACTTCAAGATATTCTGCCTCTACTGAGGAATATTTACCACTTATGTAAAAGGCAAGGTTATCCTCAGCTTACTTAAGTCCTCCACGAAATTGTATGTCATTTGAGTTGAGCTTGTTGCTACAGGTTTCCTTGTGGTTCCAACTATCACCTTCTCATTCGACACTTTTTCACTGGATTTTTTCTTTTCCTTTTATTTTTGTTTTTCTTTGTCGAAGTCACCTTTATTCTTTGGTCTATTTACAAATCCTCTTGTCTGGGAGACATTTTCTTGCGAGTTAGGATTGTTGTCGCCCTCTTCATATATGTACATGGATGCCTCACATCCGTCCATATGCATTGTCTCGGAGAATTCATCAGGTAAGTAATAACCTTCTTGTTCGGTCGATTTCTCGTCCCAGACATCATCCAAAACAACCGCATTTGGAGTGGGTTGTTTGGGAACCCTTTGTCTCGATGGGTCTTTAGTATTCTTGAATCTGACACTATTTTCAGGGGGAGGGTTCCTCCTTTGTTTGGGAATTGGAATTCTTGGGTTTGGCATGTAATCATGTCCCCTTCTCAGCCTGTTTATTTCATTCTTCATCTGTTTGATGGTTCTATTCATATGTGCAATCTCAATTCTCTGCTTTGTTTACTATGCTTCCACAGGGTCAACTTTTACGTCAGGTATGGTTCCCTTAAAAAATCCTCCTCACGCCAATTGATTCTGAGTTGCTCGAGGTTTAAAATATTCGTTTCTTCTCGAGATGGAAGATCCTTGGTAATAAATATTCAATCCCGCCATCTGTCTTTGTACTTTTCCCAATATAATGTCAAGTTAGGTGCTTGTTTCAATCATAATTTCTTCCATCTCAGTAGCCTTAGTCATTTCTTCCTCCAGGGTATCCATCTGAGATGTTCTGATGACATATTTCACATTCACGAGAATTGCATTCTTATAGAAACTGAGAATGATAGGATCATTTGGTCTTTTGTCTTCTTGGATTCTACTTAGAGTCTTATTGAACCTGATATTAAAATCTCATATCCTTTCGTTCTTCCTTAACCCAATCTAGGTGAAGTCTGTGAGGAGAGTGGGGTAGGAAATTGGGGGGGGAAACATATTAAGGAACATAACTTCGAGGTCATTAAACGAGTGAATGGATCTAATAGGAAATGTTGTATACCATTCATAATCTCTTTCTGATAAAGTTTGCAAAAATAACCTCACCATGACATCATCATGTTCAACTCAGTGGAAGTCACAAATGCCAAGAAAAAAATGCAAATGCCTCTTTTCATCGATTGTCCCATCTCCAAAAAATTCCTTCAAGGTTCCCTTAGGGAGAACTTGGAGTTCGTGTTTTTCACCCATGAGATTAAGGGGGGAATGTCTCACCCTCCTTCTATTTCCAAACCCTTTGATTCCTTGGTTTCTTCCAACATTTGTTTCACCTCCTTATCTATCCTCATGATGTTTGATTCGGGGTTGTTCATCTCTGGCTGCCATTTTGAAGGAGGTTTCAGAATTAGACTTTTCACTTCTAGGGACATATATTTATTTACTTTTACTTCGGGTGATGGGTCCCTTGTATTCGTCCAACTTCTTTCTTGATCTTGTTCTTGTGCT
>WSFP011465480.1:0-18408 GCA_009831015.1 Picea engelmannii
AAAAATTCAGAAGAAACACCGACCATCCTTTCCTATTCCATTGGGAATTTATTCCTTATTAAATTCCAAACATGCCTTGAAAGAAGTTGAACAACTTGAGGGAATTTGGTTCTATCCCAAGGAAATTTTAAAAGACATGACCCAATAGGTCTTGTCAAGAAGTGTTTCAGTTTGGTGAAAAAATCCAAAGCCTATAACCATGAATATGATCCATTTGATATTGTTTTCCAAAGGGCTCAAGATTATCAAGTGGTAGCCCAAAGAATTAAGGATTTGAAGAGTAGTCCCAAAATGCAGGAATTCCTAGATTGGTAGTTTAATAGAAAGAAAGATTTTCTCAAATAAAAGAATGAAAACAAGGCAATATACAGGAAAATGTTGATCCAGAAGATTATAAACAATCAGAATCAGATTCAGAACATAACCAAAAAAATTCATCGAGTGATATGCAAATTGATAAATAGAATCAGAATGATGATTGATCGGGGAGAGATGATTAGAACAAAGGAAGTGGAGATACACAAGAAAACACTCAAGACAAAGCATCATCACAGACTCCTGAAAAATATGTTTAAGTAAAGGTGATAGTACTACCCAAGGTATTGAACACGCATATTCAATAGTCATTATAGTTGTCACTACTATTGATACCACCCCAATTATTTATGTCCTTGGAAGGTTAATGTCCACAACTTTTGACCTAGACAGTTTTCAACCAGTTAAATAAATTGTTTTTCCTCTAAACACTTATACTTTCAGTTACACAACAAAGACAATTATTAAAAGAAGAAACGGGAAGATAAAAATGGGGCAGTCTAAGGAAGCTTCATAAGAATTGATTCAAACTTGGAATGTATCACACTTGAATGAGAAAGAATTTGTAGAAGAGGTTGTTGATGCTTTAGGGGGGCCTTGTTGACATAAACAAGTGGTCTATCAGTAAACTCACTTCTCAATTGAGAAAACAAAAGAAGCAGGTGGAAGAATTGCAGGAGCAATTTAGTGCTTGAGAATCTCTCTTGTCCAAAAAACACCAATCCCAAGTAGATCACTTGATTGAAGAAAACAAAGTATCTATTGATAAAATTGATAAACTTAGAGCTGAAACAAATGATACTAGAACAGAATGTGCTAAGAAATTAGTTATTCTTCAAGAAGAAAATAAAGAAATATTCAAGAAGCATGAAGAGCAAATCAATGCTATGGTGGCCTAAATTAATGAGCTAAAGGTTAAACAAGAGAATATAGAAATTATCAAGATATAAGCCATTGGTATAAGTGACAAATTAGCTAGCCTTCAAGAACTATTTTATGCTAATTTAAATCAAATCAAGGCACAACATAACCAGTTGTTGAAGTTTACTGAAGAATTTAAAGTGCAATCTCAGAAGCAAAAATTTTCTCATAAGTATTTTGAGAAAATAAAAGTATGGAAAGCAAAAGATGGCAATATGCCTAATTTGTTTCCAAAATGACTGATGAGGAGAAATTCCAAATGCAAGCCTCACTAGACTTCTGGTGCACCAATTGTGATTTTTCACAATACTTGATTAAAGAAACTAGCTAGAATTCCTCAGATCTCTAGGATTCAACTCAGGATATTATTGAAGATCGTGAGATGCCCCATGTTCAATTTCTTGGCCAAGCAGTTCCTTTGTCAAATTATCTTATAGATGTTAACCGACAAAAAAATTCACGAGAAGATGGAATCACACAGCTTAAATTCTAGAATGTGGAAGTGGTCAAAACTTGTATCTACAAACTAATAGAGTGCTCAAGGTCTATTGACTCTTTTCTCTTGAAGTTCAAGTTAGAGAATAAAGAGATTTCCAAGAAACTCTACTGATGCAAGTTAAATGAGGATATTCCTCATCCACCTCTAATTTCACCAATGCTTGGAAAATTTGATCTATGACAATCCTTCATCAAAGAGCGAGAAAGTAAACTCACTAAAGAATCTACAACGAGCGAAGGAGATTTATTCTTGAAATATAAATTGTTGAACTAAGTTGACACTTGGAAGAATCAATTGAAAGAAAAGAAGAAACTACCCTTAATTTTAGGATCTAAATTTTATTTAATGTAATTTGATATGAAGAGTTAAGGGTTGGAAACTAAAAACTCAAACTTATTACTTTTATCAATTTGAATTCAAATTCGAAGACCCAATTTTTTAGAAAAAAATTTATTTGAATAAAGTGAAGATGGTGTGATTACACTTTTGTTAAATCTTGCAAATTCCTCTACTCAGGTTTCATGTGAACGTTTTCCATAATTCTATTTATTTGTCAAGCATATCATATTAGAGATACATTGATGTTATCAATATTACTTTTATGATTGCTAACAATTGATGTATTTGGAATTGTAGTTGAATAAGCTTTATGAACTCTTTATAAATAGCTTATTTCCCATCGTTTAGTCTCATATATGGTATTCACGTTAAAATTTTAATTGGTAGTTAGAAGAAAATAAATTCTTGAGTGATGAAGGAGGTATTCTTTTGTTGTATTGTGAATGGATTAATATTATTATGAAACTGATTTATGAAACTGTTGTTTTTCATTTCTTTAATTTCAAATATATAAACTTTTCTTTGATTACATTTGGATGTGGATATAATTTTTATGATCTTCTTTAAGTCATATTAGTTATATGTGTTTAACAATTTCTAAGGATAATGAACTTTTTTTGTTCCTGTGAATTAATTATTTAGATATGCATATTTAAAGTTAAGTATTGCTCTTAGTTGAGATAGGATAGATATGTTAATTAGTTGTCATTTTTGCAAATTAGATTTAGACACACTACATTACAGATCTTAAAAGATTAAGTCTCTTATCAAGAGAAAATTTCTTTAGTGGCAAACAGAGCCCACTTTTCGGTTGAAAGTTACCATTCCAAACAAGAGAAGGTCTAATTGGGACTCTGATTGGATAGCTATCCCCTGTTGTAAGAAGGAAATTTTCCGCCTATTAACACTAACCTCTCAGATAGCTCTTTTATCTAATGTCAATTTTGGAAGAGGTGTGTTATGATATCTTAACTCGAAACAGATGCTTGTAGTTTCCCTTATTCAAATTCTCCTCTTATGTAATCATTTAGACAATTTGTTGTTGCATGCTAGTGGTTTGAAGTATTGGTGTTCTTTGCATGCAAGAGTGATTTTGATCATGATATTAGGTGGTGGAGCTTCTCTTATTTAGGATTAAGACAATGAAAGTAGATTTAAAATATCCAAGGATTTCCCCACTCATCTTTGATTTTTTCATATCATTTTCTAATAAATCATAAAACCTCGTTTAAAAATAAATAAGCCAACCATCATACATGTGATCTTTTCTTTTTAGAATGATTATACAATTTCTTTGAGCTATTGCTTGTTGATCTTTGCCATTAACTCTTCATTTGGGGCCTCATTTATAAATATAAAAAAAGAGGATGTAGTTATAATTCTTTGGTAGTTATTAAAGTCAAATGTAGAGGTTATTGCAGTGATCAACCCCTACTATTTCTATGTATTGAAATTTGTTATTCATTTATCCATTTGATCTCCTAATCTTTCATATTTTATTTTGGATTTTCTTTTATCTAGCAAAGTTATGGAAAAAATGGTATTTTCATCTCCTTGTTTAAGCCATATATTTAGACCGTTTGTCTCCATTTCTTCTCTTCTCATTTCAATATTTGTCTTTTTTTTCTTCCTCCCAATTCTTTAAATTAGAATTCATATTTTGTAAATACTCCACTTCTATTATTCATGTATAGCATTTTAATGTTTTATTCAACTTTAGATCATTATTGTTGAGAGTTCATGTATTTTGTCTTTTCTCATTCCATGATATGTAAAGGTTCATTTTAAATTGTTTCATCACCGAGTCATCACTATTTTCATCATATATATTCCATTCCTTCCAAAATAACTCTCTAAACTCTTCAAATGCCAACCGGTGTGGATTAAATTTGAATGTGGATGGTGGAATTGTATCTCCATTGTCATTTTGGGGACATATTATCATGTTTTCTCATAGCCTTCCATGGCATATCCATGTTTTGTATCTTCCATTATAAACTAAAGTGTCTTCAACTAATGAGAACTTGTCTAATATTTTTTATATTACTTCATTACCATGGAGATTAATTTAGTGGTTCTCATTCTACTTGGTGCAAGTCCTATCATTTGTATTTAAAAAAAATTCCATAGGATCCATTTTTCTAACCTTGCCCCAAATTTCAAGTCCTCTGTCATTTGTATCTAAAAAACTTTCCATAGGATCCATTTTTCCAACCTTACACCAAATTTCAATTTGTTTTAGAAAAAAAAATTATATCTCCACTTCATATGGTATTTCCATCAACAAACTAGGGTTCCAAAACATGTTTTCCTAGTATTCTTCTTTTTGAGCATACAGACCACATACATTGATATGTTGAATATTCTCTTAATCTCCTTTGATACCATAGAAGTTTGGATTCTAGAATCATGAATAGATGGGCTCTAAAGTGTGCATGATTTTTTCTAACCTACGATTATACCTCCAAATTTCCCCATTATCCCTAAAACTACAAACTCCTAACCTGGAAGAAACTTCATCAAATTTCCTTGGCTTGATCCTCCTTTAACTTATTTTCTTGAATCAAAATAATATCTAGTTTATGTGTAGCTATTAACCTACCTAACGATATTTTTTAAGGGTATACCTTAACCCTATTATGTTCAAAGAGAGAAAGATCACTTTACTTCTAGATAAGGATTTTCTTGCTCTAAGGACCCCTTGGATGGTTAATTACTTCCTAGTCTTTGTCTACTTCTCTGGTTGTTGTTGTGATAAATTTAGGAAGAATTTTGTTTCTTGACCTATCTGGGTTTGGTTCTAGGATTCAAAGAGACTCAATCCATCTTTCATACCTTAATGTTCTTCATATGTTACTTTGTTCATAGCTAACTTGGTTGGTATTTCCTTTTTATAGGAGCATAGTTTGCATTAGAAGAGGATGTGTTATTGCTTGATTCCTAAATTACACTTTCTCCTTGGCTTGTTTCATGAAAAGGTTTCATATGTTGAATGACCAGTGCATTTTTTCTACGCCTCTTCTTCCTTATTTTCCATGATGAGATCCCTCTGATTTCCACATTGTACTCTAAATCTTCCTCGTTGTACTATCTATCTTTTGATTTATGTGTGTCCTTTTGAGATTGAGTCTTTTTCCCCTTTTTCTTATCTTTGTTTTTCATTGGAATCCTATCAACAAATGTTTCTTACTCAAGATCCATGCACTTAATATGATCTTCTTCCCTCATGTTTTCCTTGTGAACAAATATCATTTTCACTTCATCACTAATATTGAAACCCTCTACGTTCTTGAAAACAATCCTTTTATCCCTTACCCCGACTATACCTTTAAGGGTTCTTTCCACTAAGTTACCCCTTGGAACGACCTTCTATACTAAGATCCATTTATGTGTATATGAAATTTCCTTTGTAAATTCCCTTGTGACAATGTAAATAGCAAGAAAGTGATCTAGATCTTCTTCTACCTATTCCACTTAGGGAATTTTTCACTTCCCTTTTTTATATGGACTTACTATATATTTATTTGATTGCCTCTTTGGTGAGTGTAGAAATCACTTTCTTTCTCTAGAGTTGAAAATTACTTCCTCTTCCATATCTTCATAGGGAATGCTTGACTTAAATGTCCATATGCTTTGCATAAAGAGAATATTAATGGAATGTTAATATATTCCACGTATTGTCTGTAGGACCACCTATCAATTTCTATCTCCATCCCATCAAGTAGCCCATCACCAAAGTTGAGTTCCACACACGTGTTTGAAATAGTGGTAGTCTCCTTTCAATGGTTTTTGTCATCTATGTCAAGGAATCAACTCGTTTAATTTCCAATAGCTTTTAGGGCTCTCTTCTATGAGATTTTAAAGGTAGATATATAAGTTTTACCCATACTAGAAGAATATATGTTTTTTTCCTTTACTTGATCAAAGCAAGGCATAACACCCTTGAAGGATAGGAAGGAGTTGTTCCAATACCACTCCCTATTTCGTATATTCTCCTTGTCTCTCCCATTTTATAATATGATAGTAATATGCTTGCATCGTGAGCTAAAATATGGAATATGAGGGAGTAGCTAACAATAGAATGTCCTCCTTCTCCTTCCCCATATAAGCTTGGGGTGGCATATCCCCCTACTAATTCATCCAAAGAAATATTGCTAAAACTATGAATTAGAGGAGAGATTATGGATGATAGATTTGAATAGAATTTACTATTGGCCTCCAAACTGTACTTGTAAAGGTTGATATTTACTCTTAGAAGGTTTCCTTCTCACTATCTCTTGGAAATTGGGGCTTGAATCCTTATGCCTGATATTTTGGATCGCAATGTGTATGGAAGTATGGGTGGAAGGATATGTGAATACTTTTCTTCCCTCTACAATATTGAGTGAGAGATTAAAACAACTTTGTCATTTTCTTCGAGGGGTACAAAAAACCATCACAAATCTGGTTTGATCTTCCTCTATATGTGATTATGGGTTTTAGAGACATTCCATGTTCATGATTAGTGATATTTTTGGAGCTAGATCTTACAGGTTTGGATCCTTCATCATGGCTAAGATGATTGAAATTTTGTCATGTGAGGATTTTCATACTTGAAGCAAGATCAATTGATAAATATTCCCAACAATTTGATATTAATCAAACTAATTGCACACTATCAAACTCAAACTCATGATACGATGATAGATTATTCCATTGGGTGGGAAGATATACAAATGGCCTTATGTTGAGTCTTTCAAAAGAAATACTCCTCTATTCCTCATAAGTTATGGATTTTACCCCATAAGTATTATATAACACTAGGGATTGGATATCTTCCTCCTCTTTCATTGTTATTTTTCTCCTTGAATATTTTTTTAACTTTCCTTTCCTTCAAGTTCCATGTGCCTAAAACTTCTCCATATGAGGGAAAGATATAATTCCCACATATCAATTACAGTATATCGTATGTAAATCCACTAGTTCCTCTTCCTCCATTGTTCGTCACATACATGTGGAAAATATCAACAATATATGAACAAATTAAACAGTTAATTTTTGCATGAGAAACTTTACTTTGAAATGTTCAACAACTATGGTTTTATATGTTAATCTTAAACATAAAATTATAAACCATGATACATGAAAACAAATTACACATAAGACAAGGGTGAATAGAAATGAGAATTTGCATAGAAGACTATTCTAATTTCCTATTGTAAATAAATGGTTTCATTTAGTTATGTCTAAAATAAAATAATCATTTGCACCGACATGCTCTGAAATCAATTTATCGCTATTAATATACTAATGTAAGCTTACATATTCTCGGCCAATTTGTTGCTATTAAAATGATGATGTGATGATATCATCCAATAATGTCAACTTTGGTCTACCAAATCCAAAACCTTGAATTAATTAGTTTGATTTACCAAATTATTTCTAGGGTCGAAAAAATTAGAAATGAAAATTTTAAGTTCCTTTTGATTTTTATGAGTTAACAAGCTATGGAGTTCAGTGTTATTACAAATGTTTTGAAAATTAGGTATAATGTCTTTGTAGGCTAGGCAGTCTAGAGGAAGTGTTTTTTACCCTCTACAATATTTGTCTCATAAACTTTATAGATTATTTTATGTTTAAGGCATTTAAGGTCTTGTCCAATACCTTGTTTCACTATGAAGTTCGTGGGAATTTGTTCTTATCTTTGCAATATTTATTTTCTTTCTTTTGTTGGAAACAATGGAAAGATAATTTTGATATTTAATTTAGGGTGAATAATTAATTGTAGTATTTACAACCTTATCTTATTCTCAAGCTTTATATAATGATTCTATATTTTTCTTTTAAACTTAGTTATGATGGTGCTTTTAATAGTGTTTATAGTTATGATGGTGCTTTTAATAGTGTTTATATGCTGGAGGGAAATGAAAAGAATTAGTGTTATAATTTAAGTGGTATTAAAATAATTTAGCTATAAAGTAAGTTATTCATTCATGCAAAGTGTGCACAAATAAAATTTCCTCGTCTCCTTTCATGAGCACAATTGTACTCCTCCATTTGATGACCTTTCAATTGCTCTCTAGAAATATTCATTCAAAACAAAGAAAACTTATTTGGATTAAATTTAATTATTACATTAGTCTCTTTCATTGTCTATTATAGGAAATGAGAATATTGAGGGGTCACATTAGTGATTATCCTATATTCTAAATTTCATTGAAAACCATATCCCACACCGTTAACATCCTTAGGGTAACCTGATTTTACTATCTACCTGTGCAAATGAAGATGACTTTTTAGACCTGTGTGCGGATTGAGACAGGCATTTCCTTTATATCCCTCCTTGTTTCCTCTAGTAGCTAAAATATTAAGCAAAGATCTTTTGGACGTAGAAATAATTGGGTCCTTTAAAGGAATCAGATTGTGCAAATCCTTTAATTCACCCCACCTACTATTTGTGTTATTTGTGGATGATATTATATATTTTATTGATGGTTCTTTAAGGGATGCACACAAGCTTAGGGAGATTATTGATGTATATTGTTTAGCTACTAATATGCAAATTAATGTTGGGAAATCCTTCGTATCTTTTATGGGAATGAGTGAGGATGATAAAAATTTCTCCATGTAATTGTTTTCTTTTTCTTTGGTAAAGTTGCAGTCTTGTATTAAATATTTGGGTTTTTTCTTAAAACTTAATGATTTCATAAAAAAAGATTGGGGTCACAAAAAAAGATTGGGGTCAGATGATTTCAAAGGTTGAAAAAAGCACTCTCTGTATGGTGTAATAGATGATTATCTCGGGGGGTGTCATTTGGTGTTAGTGAAATATATTTTAGAAGTCATAGTAGTGTATTAGGTTTCATTGTCTTTAATTACTAAGGGTGTCTTGGAGCTAATCAAAAAGCTTAGTTTTAAATTCTTATGGGTCAATGATAGAGAAAAGAAGGCATTTCCATGGGTCTCGTGGAAGAAAATTGTTGTCCCAAAGGAAGGAAATTTGGTGGGTGGGGTTTTAAAAACATACACTTGTTTTCAAAATCTCTAGTAGTCAAATGTGTTTGGAGACAAATAAAAGGGAAGGGCCTTTAGTTTCAAGTGGTGCATTAGAAATATATGGAACCACCTTCTCTAGAGGACTAGATTAGATCCCCTACTAAAAATTTTCATAACTCTTATGTTATATGGAAGGTTGTTTTTTTTATTTCCCCTTAGTGGGAAATGGTTGGTTTGGAAATTTGGGGCTAGAAATAGAGTCAAGTTAATGGAGAATCCATGGGTGGATGTGGAGATAATTTTATATTTCCAAGGGATTTTGTTGTTTCCTTAAGAGATAGAGATTTCTACAATTTAGTCCATATAGCTAATATGGAAAATTATTCAATTTGGAGGTAAGAATGGCTTGTTACATATAAATTAGGGCTCATTGGTGGTTTTGCTATGATCTGGGAAGGTTATACTATTACTTTAAAGGCTAGCAATGTCAGGATTAAAGAATGAGAGGTTGAACTTATTTGGTCTAGAAACCCTATTAGAGGAACTTATACTACAAAATTGGGTAATAAGGTTCTTAGTGAGGAGGAAGGGATTAAATTGGATGGTGGTTTAAAGTAGTGTGGAAGTTTAAATATCCCATGAAAGTTGAGATCTTTATGTGGATTTTGTTGAGATGTAAGGTTCTGATTTGACATTACTTGCAAAAAGGAAGTTGGCAAGGTCATGCCACGTGTTCTCTTTGTAAGGTTTGTGAGGAGATTCTTCATCATTTACTTATTTGAAGTGAACATGTTTTTCTTGTATGGAAGGAAATTGAACACTTGATTGGGCTAAGAAATGTTTGGGGAGGCCTTTCTGTGGAATATTTTCTTCATGAGTGGTGTGACAATTCTTTTGTTAAGCTATACAAAGCTCTTCCACTTATTTTAGCATGGGAAATATGGCTTGCTAAAATTTCAACCTATTTTGAAGATAAGTATGTTCCCCCCATTTAATGTGTATCATAGGGTTTGAACATACTCAACAGTTTCAAATAGGTCAAGGATGTAAAAATTCCAAGGATAGTGATGGTTGACTCCATAATAAATTTGGTGCTTGAGATTATTTTAAAGGTGCATATAAAGGTGATCCTCCAACAGAGTGGGTGGGTGGCTAGTGGATGTATATATTTATCTGATAATAAATTTTTAAATTCAAAGCAAGTTTTGGCAGAAGTTCAAATAATGTGGTTGAGCTCATGGGCCTTAATTTGGTTTTGATGCTTGTTGTTCAAAAGAATGTCCAGAAGCTACAAGTGGTGGGGGATTCCCAAGCGGTTAATTGGATGAGAGGAATGTATTCTTTGGATAATTTCATGCTACAACACATCTATGAGGAAATCATGAATTTAAAAGTAGCCATCAATGAAATATCTTGTATTCATGTTTAGAGGGAAAAAAACTATGATGGATGACTCCTTGTCCAAAGAGGGCTTGCTATTAGCTCCAGGTTCATGAAACATATGGGAGCATTAGGGCGACTACCTTTCTAAATATGATCTAGACCCTTTCATCTAATTCTCATAACTCAATCTCTATTTATCAAGGAAGATTCTTTATTTTGATCATATTTGACTTAAATATATTTGGAGGCATATTACATGTTAAATGTTGAAGGTTTTTAGGTCTAATTTTTAGAAAATGTGTTGGAATATTGTAATATGGATTGTTATTAGACTATATTAAAATCAATGTCCACTAAAAACTCTAAATGAAGACATCTAGTTCTTATGATATATTTATTAGCTTAGATGGAAACTATATAGTGTGACTATTTTTTGTGGTGGAGAGATTTAGCTATACATATCCATATATTAAAAAGTGTATGAGTCAATTGGGTTTAGCTTGGTTGGTTGGGCGGGATGATTGTTATCCTCCCCATATAGGTTCAATTCTCATAAGTGACATGTTAAACTCTTAATGAATATATTATTGTAATGGCTTCGAGGACCTTAAAATTAGATTATTATTATTACAAATGTTTCTTCGTTATTTCACAATCGTTTGGTAATTAAAAAACAACAACATTATAGCCTTTTTTTAAATAAATAAACTCAACAATCAAAATTATAATTTTAACCCAAAAAAAAATTGTAGTTAAATTTCAATAATTAAAAAAACAACAACATCATAACTTTTTTTTAAAATAATTAATAATATTATCTCCCAATAATTTAACCAAAAAAATTTAAACTATAACTTTGAAAGAAAAAATACATATTTATTTTTAAATTAAAATAATTGTCATAGTCTAAACGTATTAGTTCGTTTCCTGCATTTTAAAATTAAAAAAGAGAAATTGACTTTTTTTACTTAAAATCTAACCAGAATAATTTGTATTTATAATATTACAAATATTAATTATTGATATTATAAAATCTAATTAGAATAAAAAAATTCAATAACACATTGAATCTTTTTTATATTAAAAACTTAAATTCAACCATCAAAATTACAATTTTAACAAAAATATTTTATAATCCAATTTCAATAATTAAAAAAACAACATCATCATAACCTTCTTTTAAATAATTAATAATGTTACATGCTCGAAGTTTATATTTATATTCGAATGTCTTGGGGCGTTTAACTTTAACGATATAGCTTCGAATGTAAGTGTTGATATAACACAAGAGTATCATATGCGGAGAATGGACAAAGAGTTACTGTTATAATTTAAGTTGTCTTTTGTCCCAAGTGTAACGTGAGAATATTATATGTCGATTTTAAGTGGTATTTTGTCAATGTAACGTGAGAAGTTTGTGTTGTAATCTAGTGGTATTCAAAGGATTTGATTCGTTCTTGCAAAGCGTGTACAAACAAATAAGACTTTCCTCGTTCCTTCACATGAAGACAATTGCAATCCTCCGTATGATGACCTTTCAATCGCCCTCCATACAAATCCTTAAAATACAAAGAGAATATATTCCGCATAAATTAAATTATAACATTAGTCTCTTTCACCCTCTATAGAGGGTAATAAGAAGATTAAGAAGCCACATCGGTGAGGATCCTATATTTTATACTTCATTGAAAATGGTATCACATGCTCTCAACATCCTTAGGGTACTTTGATTTTACTACCTATCTTTGTAAAAGAAGATGATTTTTTGGAGAGTACCTTGGTTCATTTAGAATATTTCACATCATTAAATTCTTAATTAAAAATTATATGATTGTCTAAAAAGTATAAAGTTGCATCCAAGTCTTTAATCTCAATAAATCAAATCAAAATCAACGGTAACCTTGAGCTTAAATTCACAAGGGTATCTGTCCAATATTTTTTGATATTCCTTCATTGTCATGGTGCTTATTTCTCTATGTTGGAGCTTATTCCATTGATTCCAAATCTGTTAGGTGTGAGTCCTCTATGATTTATAACTTTCCAATCAGTCCATTCTTCCAACATTGCTCCAAATTTCACTTTGTTATAGAACAAAATTTAGATCCACTCCTAGATGGCATTTCCGTCAACAAACTAGGATTTTGAAACATTTTTTTTAATATCCTTTTTATGTTTTCAAGCTCCTTTGTGTCAGGAATTGCAAGGCACTTCCACACTAATCCTAGCAGAAGAGAAGAACAATTTAATCAAGAAAGCAAATGACACTAGCAATCACACAATGCACCTAGATTTTACCTTGGAAACCCTTAACTAGGAAAACCAACATTCCTTTGAGTGTCCTGCTCTCTTGTTGTCTTATTCATTCAGAATAAAAGGTTACATGTCTAACCTTGGTCCACACCTAAGACAAAATCGACACCATACCCTCTTGCACATGCAAGAACAACCCTATAGCCAATTCGGCTTACATATGCATGAACAACAACCTACACTTACACATGCATTAACCTGCAAAAGTGCATTCTAAGATTACCTTACAACAACCTTCTTTTCGGCCTTACAATACACCTCTTTATAGGCTTTACAATAGGCAAAACCCTAAAGATTGGCACCCAAAAACGGTTACAGACCTATGCATATCATTGGCAATCCCGCAATTCCCGAGATTCTATTACAGTCGACTCCAAGTTGGGTTTACCAGTTGGCCTTCAATCGGTTTCTAGTCGATCGTCTCATGCCCACACTTCGACCTCTTGTCGGTTGACTTGCCATCGATATCTTCGACTTCGACTTTACCCAGTCGACTTCCTTGACCTTCGACTTATTGTCGATCTACCTCGACTTCGATCGTCATTCGATTCACCTTGACTCGACTTTCACTGCAAAGAATACAACAACCCAACACTTTGAGACCAGAGAAGTTTGGCTTGCAAAATCATGGAGAGATGAGCTTTGAAGAGTGTAAGAGTTTTTCCAACCCGTGGATATACCTCCAAGTTCCGTTTAACCCTAAAACTACAAATTCCCAACTTAGAAGAAACTTCATCAAAATTTCCTTGGCCTAATCCTTCTTTAACATCGTTTCTTGAATCAAAATAATATATGATTTATGTGTAATTACTAACCTACCTAATGATCTATTTTTAGGGGTAGAACATAGCTCTCTTATGTTCAAGGAGAGCAAGATCACTTGTTAATCCTAGAGGGAGATTTTCTCGTTCTAAGGGCCCCTTGGTTGGTTAATTACTTCCCAACATTTATCTCCTTCTCTATTTGTTTTTGTGCTGAGTATAGGAAGGATTTTCTTCCTAGACATGTTTGGGTTTTCTTCTAGGATTGAGAGAGACCTATTCTTCCTTCCATACTCAAATTTTCTTCAATTTATGCTTTCTTCATAGCTGACCTAAGGTGATATTTCTTTTATGTAGGAACATAGTTTGCATTAGAAGAGGATGTGCTATTGCTTGAACCCTAAATTACACTATCTCCTTTACTTATTTCATGAAAATATTTTATATGTTGAATGACCAATTGATTTTCAATACTACTCTTCTTCCTTATTTTCCCTGATGAGATCCCTATGATTTCCACATTATGCTCTAAACCCGCCTCATTATGTCGTCTATCATATGATATATCTATGTCCTTTTGAGATTGAGTCCTTTTCCCATTTTTTCTTATCCTTATCCTACATTGGAATCCTATCAACAAATGTCTCTTACTCAAGATCCATTTACTGTGTATGATCTTTGTCCCTCATGTTTTCCTTGTGAATAAATATCATTTGCAATTCATCAATTATATTGAAACCCTTTACATTCTTGAAAATGATCCTTTCTTCACTTTCTCTTTATATACCTTTAAGGACTCTTTCCACTAACTCCTTGGAATGACCTTTTATAATGTTATCCTTGTACATGTACATGGAATGTCCTCTCTTTCTCTTGTGCCTTTGTAATTGGAAAGAAAGTGATCTACATCTTATTCTGCATGTTCCATTTAGGAAATTTTTCACGAGCTTCTTATGTCCTTCTCTGTTTGTCACTTTAGTGAGAACAGAAATCACTTTATTTCTTTAACTTTGAAAATTTCTTCCTCTTCCATGTCTTTCTTTGATCATGCTCATTTTAAATGCCCATATGCCTTGTATACAGAACACCTAAATGGAATGTTAATGTAATCCAATTATTGTATGTAGGAGCACCTACCAATTTCTATATCCATCTAATTAAGTAAACGCATCACCTAGGTTGAGTTCCACACATATTTTTGAAATAGTGGTATTCTCCTTTCAATGGGTTTTTCATTTATGTTAAGGAATAAATCCATTTTTCTTCCAATAGATTTTGTGGTTCTCTTCGTGGTTCTCTCCTCCTAGAGTTCTAGGGGTAGATAGGGAAGTTTTACCCATATTGGAAGAGCATGTGCTTTTCCCTTAATTGGATCAAAGTGAGACATATGACTCTTAGGGATAGGATGGAGTTGTTCCAATACCACTTCCTATTTCCTATATTCACCTTATCTCTTCCATTTTTTAATATAAAAGTAATCCACTCACCTCACAAGCTAAAATATGGAATAGTGTCAATTGGGTCTAGCCCAAGTGGTAGTGGGATGGAGTGTTATCCTCCCCATCTAGGTTTTATTCATGTAAGTAACATGTTGAGCTTATATTGAGTATATTATTGTAATGGTTTTGAGCCCTGTTGTTGACCTAGCCTTGTGCCATAAAGAATCAAAGGTTTACCCTGGGTACCGTCATTAGAATGAGGGGAAGTGATGGGGGGTTTTCCCCAAGATATGTTACATGAAAAAAAAAAGCGTTAAAATATGAAATATGGGAGAGTACGCAAGTCGTTGTTTCCCATAATTAGCTTTCCACTAAGAGAGATTTTTTTTATATCACCCTACCATGAAACTTCCCTATCAAAGTAGTTTTTTTATATAAGGTGTTCAGATTGATTACCACGTCCTCCCTTGACACTAATTTCATATTTTCCTTATGAAGCTTTATACACAACTTCCTTCTTATCATTTTCTTGTGCCCTATTAAAACAATATAATATCGGTTCCTTCTCCTTCCCTGGATGGGCCCAGTGTGGTGTACACCCTTACTAATTCATCCAAAGAAAGACTATTAAAATTTTGAATTGGAGGGGAGATTATGGATGATAGATTTGAATAAAACTTACTAGATTGGCCTCCAGTCATTGCTTCCCAAGGTTGATCTTTGTTTCTAGATGGTTTCCATGAAATCAACTAGCTCTTCTTCTTCCATAGCTCCTCAATATCCAAGTGGAAAATATCAACAATATATGAACAAATTAAATAGTAAAGTTGTGTGTGAGAAACTTCACTTTGAAATGTTCAACAACCATGCATGTATATGTTAATCTTAAAAATAATATTATACATCATGTTATTCGAAAAAAAACATTACACATAAGACCGAGGTGAAATTAAATGAGAATTTACATAGAAAACTATGCTAACTTCTTATCTTCAATTATGGTTTCATTTAATTGTGTCAAAAAAAAATATATGCATTTACATGTTATGAGATCAATTTATTGCTATTAAATATTAATGCAATCTTACATGTTTTCAACCAAATTATTATTATTAAAATGATGATTTGATGGTTATCATCCACTAAGATTAACTTTTATCTATCAAAACTACAAACTTAAATTAATTATCTTAATTTACCAAGTTATTTTACTTTTAAATCATTTGTAAATGAAATTTCTAAGTTCCCTTTAATTTTTATGAGTCAACAAGTTCTGGAGTTTGAAGTTATTACAAATGTTTTGAAAAAAATAGATTTAATGTTGTTGTAGATTTGGTAGTACGAGAGAAAGTGTTTTTCATCTTTTATGTTCCTATTATTTTGTGTCAAGACCTAAAAAAAATTGGTGTCAAGACTTTTTAGGTCTTGTCCAACCCCTTCTCTTACTATGAAGCTCATAGAAAATTGTTCTTAACTTTACAATATTTATTTTCTTTTCTTGTGTTTGCAACATTGAAAAGAAAAGTTTGATATTCTAACTTAAGGTTAATGATTCTTTATAATAATTCAACTTTATATTATTCTCGATCTTTGTATTGCTCTACATTTTCCTTTTAAACTTAATTATAATAGTGCTTTTAAATTTATAGGTTAAAGGTATCTTCATCTATTATTAACCAAAAAAAAATTGCATCTCTAGTACAATTTCTTTCGAACCTTTGGTGACTTTTATTGATGTGTGAAATAATGGTAAAAAGCCTCTCCATCTTTATGTGAAACAACTTGTATTTGTACGAGAATATTATATATGGAGAGAATGGAAGTGAAAAGAGTTAGTGTTATGATTTAAGTGGGGTATTGAAAGGATTTGAATCATTCATGCAAAGTGTGTACAAAATGACTTTCTTCGTCTCCTTTCCATTACGACAATTCCAATCCTTCGTAGGATGACTTTTCAATCGCTCTCCATAAAAATTAATTCTTTAAAAACAGAGACAATATATTCGCCTTAAATTAAATTATTACATGTGTCTCTTTCATTGTCTCTAGATTGATACTTTATAATTTTCTTTTGGGGTATAGGTAGTGGCCACTTGCATGTACGGAAATTTTGTTATTGCCTTCATCGTTGTGTGTGATAAGCGAATCTTTGTGCGTATCGAGGATGAGACTGGATGTTTCCAACGTCCACATCACTTTGTGAACGATCCATTACAGTGTGAAATGGACACGTGTGCACGTGCAAGCAAACAAGAATATATATTTGTGTGAGGTCCGATGTTTATGATATAAACCCCATACGACTCAACATGTGCTTTAGTTTGATAACAACGTTGTTTCGATACATATGGTTGAAAAAGACCCCGAACAAGATAAAACGAGACACTTTGTATTCGATATCCATTCTTTTGATTTTTTTAATAGTAGTTTTGGAAAAAGATTTGAAAGAAGATAAAAACTAAGATTATATATATATATTTCAATAGAAAATTACTCATTGTATTGATATATAATTATTTTTTTAACAAAATATACATATCTTGATTATAGCAAACTAGTCCATAGTCCATGCTCAAAAACATAAAGTACCATTGTCTCAAAAGAATCAAAAAGTCATCAGAGAAGAAATCCAGCACGTAGGCTACAAAAAGATATTCGAACTGGGAAAAAGCTTCATCAAACACTAGAAAAGAAAAAACCAATAGTCGCACACCCCCAAAGAACCTCAAAGTGTTAACCAAACACTGCATGCCCCCAAGGGACTTCAAAATGTTAACCAAAACACCACATGCCCCCAATGAGGACCTCATAACTCTGACCCAAAACCTCTTCTAAAAAGAGGAAGAAAATAAACCCCTTCCACCAACAAAAATTCCAAAGATCTGCTAGCATGCTTCAGAAAGTGAAGAACCACAGCATAAAACACCTTGTCAAGGAGGAAGAGGTCAAGAGAGGCCGAAAAAAACTGCAAACTCGTCCATGGGGGTAAAAACCCATCACCCACAACAAAAGGAAGCAAATCTGCAAAAATAAATGCCAAACTACGAGCAGAAGCGAGACGACAGACTGTAAAAGCCCCTAAACCGCCACCGTCGCTACTCAGACAAAAGCCACCAATGCGCACCTAGAAGCGTGAGCACAAAGAGAAGACTAGGAAGAATATCTGCGTCGAGGGCACACCATGTGAGCGTAGAAACACACACTCGAGGTCCGAGTTCTGGGATGCAGCTAGCAAAACCCTAGCTGCATAGCTCAGCTCCCCTCACACATAACTCGAGGATAGCTATAATTGATGGCACCTTGTGATAGTTATGTATATTTGTTCATTATACATTTAAAGGGTGTATCATTTTATGTATGTGTCACTTATTGTTATTAATTAAAGTATTAAGAAGGGATTATTGTAATTGTTTATTTGGTCAAATTATGTTCTACTACATTTTTTTCAAGTAAATTATATATATAT
>ML876140.1:5638-18407 GCA_009831015.1 Picea engelmannii
GAGAGAGAGAGAGGAATTTTTTGTGGAATTTAAAATGTTCAGACTTCCCTTAATTCTAAAATTAGGGATAAGTTACAAAAATGAATGATTTATGATAACAATTATCCTATATAAACGGTGTTGTTATGAGTAGGTCTGTCGTATCTTCCCCCCTCCTTTCTTTGACCTCCATCTGTCCAAAACATGATGAGATGTACTTATTCCAGTCTGAGAATTTATTTCATTTCAGCGATTTCCTTTTACAAAGTCACCAACCAAGCCGGTTGATTCTCCCCAATGCTTTCAATCGTTTCAGGCATGTTGTCTGTCCTATGTCATTTTCTTCATTTCTTTTTCGCAGCTGGCCTGTTGATAATTAGGTCCCTCGTGATGGGATTTAGCTTGACTTCCAATCTTGAGTCTGTAGCAGGTTCTGTGTGGAATCTAGTTTCCAATATACGCATAATTACCCTTTCCTTCCTGCTCATAGGTAAATCTGCCATGTTGCTTGAATGAACGGTTTCACTGGATATAGCTTGGTCCATGTATCCCAATTTCTTGGACACCAAAATATTCTTACAGAAATCAGAGAGTTGAGCGAATTGGAGATTACTTCGCTTATGGATGAAATGATTCCTTCATACTTGAGAAATGGTAATTATAGAGTTCCAATCATGAATTGCTGACAGATTCACTGACAGGTACATTGATTCACCATGCTTGGCCAATCCATTTTAAATGATTAGCTTTTGATTTTGTTATATGGTGACGTTCACCTGACATTATATGGTTGTGAAGTACCAAACGAGTGAAACAGGGTGATTTCGACCAACCGCCACCGACACCCCACGAGTGTTTGATTTGATGTATAGGAACATGTGACATCAGGGCTTTGGCGAAAGTGGTTTCAGGCAACCCGCCTTTTGCCTCGATGTATCTCTGGAGGTGACACACATCCATTTTAAAAACCACAATGGTTTCCCCAGTCCGCCTTTTTATGGTTAAGTCCCGTGCAAGTTTACCGCCCGATATGGGCTCCAGCCGTTGATCTGGGTCATTTTATAATCGACGGTCTGTCGAGTTATACCTTTTGCGCCTCCACTATATTTGTCTATATGCTGCCAGACATGTCCCGGTCCTCTAAATTCTCCAAACTATAAAGCTTCCGCGATGATGTAGCTCTTGCTAAATTCCCAAGACTTGCATCTTGTCTGAAAATATGTTACGGTGATAACACCTCCCAAGGATAAGAACCTTAGATTCACTTCATTTATTTATATTCTAGCTTTGTCCATGCTTTTAAAGACTTGTACTACAATTTTAGACTCTATTTTGGTTCTTGTAGGAGTTTCCTGTAGAAAGTGCACAGTTCTTGTAGAAACCTCCTCTAAGTATGTTTTAGCTTCATTTTTTTACTTAACTTAATCCTCTTTTCCTGAAAACATCAATAAAAAATAAAAGGACAATTAGATTGATATTGATCAAATGGTTAGCTTGCTTTACTCATGTATTAGTGTAACTTTACTTCCATTAAATTTTTATGTCATAATTTAGAGCTTTACTTCTATTACAGTTTTTTGTCATAGTTTAAATTGTATTCAAGGTTTTTCTCTAGTTTAAATTTCTCGATTGAGTACTCTTTAATGAAATTAGAATAAGTCTTTTCCACACAATGTATATTAGTTTTACTTTCAATTTGGGGTGTTTCCTTCAAGTAACTAGTTCATGGTTGTTTTATGTCACTTGATTTTCCTGCACATTTTCATCCTTTGATTAGTCTCAAATCTTTGCTATTGACAATTGCATACTGCACATACAATGCATAGCACCTCTTTAGTTTGTACAAATCTCACGTTGACAAGTAAAGTAGGAAACCAAGGGTATAGTAAAAAATTGTTGTTATTCCTAGGACCATCACTTTTTTGCGCCATTGTCGGGGAGGTGTTGAGTTCTACATGTTATTTTCTTTTTGTTTTATTTTGTGTGACTTGAGAAATAAAACATACCTTAGTCACAAGGCCAACCTCACTGTGGAATTTCTGTAGTGTAACAACCCAAGTGCTTTCACTTCATGTGAGTATCGATAGCTCATTGTCACACTCACTTTTTGCATTAACACAAAAAAAATAGTTTTTCACTTTCTTTTGATTTCATGAATGACTAGACCTAAAGATAGGAAATGAATTTTTTTACCAAAAAACCCCATCGGAAAAACATGTCCAAGAAATCCAGAGATTATTCCTGAAACACTAGAAATTTTCTTGGAAAGCGAAGCTAGAGAATTTGAAATTTTCATAAGAGAGTCAGTCCTCACCTCATGTCATGGCCGGTGAAGAAGAAATATTTGAGTTCCCTATACAGGAATCCGATGGAGAAGCCAAGATGAAAAATATTAATCCTTCTTCTTTACCTCTTTTTCATGGGCTTGTCTCTGAACATCCTGACACTTTATTGTTTGAGTTTGTAGTTATATGCAGGAAATATGATTATACCACCGATGAACAAAAGCTCAAACGTTTTCCTTCTACCTTGAAGGATTCATCTCTAGCATGGTTTATGAGCTTAGAGGGAAATAGTATCACAACTTGAGATCAAACGAAAAACACCTTCATTGAAAGATACAAAGAATATTGTAGAGAAATAGATAGAAAGGATGAGATTTTCAGAATGACACAAGGATTAGATGAATCTCTAGAAGACTTTGAAGAGAGATTTCAACTAAGCTACAAGAGAGCCCAAAATTGAACTCTAGATGAAGACTCACTCAAGCTTGTATCACTCATAGGAGTAACAGAAGATATGATGGAAACATTGAATCTCTTGTCCAATTGAGATATCTATTAGTTGGACTATTATGATATCAAAAGAATATTCAAGAACCTTTCAAGGTCCTATGGAAAGAAATGTAGAAGTAGTAGAGGCTTGGTATCTTAATCTTTCAACCCTACAACTCATATAAAGAATGAATTAGGAGGATTAATAGAGGACATGAAGACTTATATTTTACACTCTTTATCCATGCAAATGGATACTTTGCAGATGAAACATAAACATGAGGAAACAAAGAAGGAATTGGTTGTCTATTGTCCCAAATGCACTAAAACATATCATAGAAATGAGTGCCTTTTAGATGTTATATATGTTTGTGGAATTTGTGAGGAAAATCATCCAACTAACAAATGTCCTTCTTTGTCAATATTGAAAGCTACATTCCGAGAAGTAGAGGAGAATGTAGAACCACTATACTTCATCAATCAAAGAAGGCATGGAGCACCAAGACCATTTCAAGCAGGTTTAAACTTCAATCCTGCTCAAAATTTTAGTGCATATAATTCTCAAATGTCTCTTCAACCATGGTATAACCCATCACCTTGTACAAATACAAATCCTTGAAATTACCAAGGACCTCTAATTCCTCCTCCATACCATTTTTTTCCTAGCATTCCACAAAATCAATGGAATCAACCATCACAAGGATGGAGGCCACAAAATTTCCAACAACCTGGTTTACTACCTACTCCTCCTTCTCAAAAAAACACTACTCAAAACAATGTTCCTCCTAAGAAACATCGATTATCTACTCAAACTACTCCAAATATGAACAATAAGAAAGTCCAACCTGTATACAACAATGATACAACTTATCATACTTATTTTGTGGAATTACAAGAAATAAATCTCAAATCGGAAAAATTATTGCAACAACGACCGAAGATCATAGAAAATGAAGAATCTGATAAATAAGATATTACCTTACCTCAACCATAAATGCCTTACCCTAAGAGATTACAAGAAAATAAAACTTATACATCTGAGGAATCTTTTTTTTAGGAGAGATTAAGAATTTGTGCATAAATATACCTCTCTTACAAGCTCTTAAATATGTTCCCATTTTCAACAAGTATATCAAGGAAGAATGCATTAGAAGACCAGGGAGAAAAAGGAAAGATGTTCATAACATAAATGTCATAGGGAAATTAACACTGACCTTATGCTTGGGAAGCTGATTGTACCTAAGTAATTGGATCCAGGGAGTCCCTTAGTAAATGTGCATATTAGTAACACCTTGGTACATAATACTCTTATTGATCTAGGAGTTGCAATCAATGTTACGAATAAGGATACCATGCTAAGACTCAACCTTTATATATTTTGAGAGATACACCGAATGTCCTGCAACTAGCAGATAGATCTACATTCAAACCTGAAGGCATGTTGAAAGATATCATAATCTTCATTGATTCTTGGGAATACCCTACTAAATTCCTAGTCCTTCAACCCAAGTCTCAATCCAACGAATATCCTCTCATTTTGGGAGGAAAACCTTGGCTAGCCACAACATATGCATACATTGGCTATACATCATACAACATGACACTGATGTCCTTTCCCCCCAAAAAATAGGTCTTTATCTTCTTGGCCAACCTTTGACAACAAAGAATATGCCTATGTGGGTGGAAGAGGAAAAGAAATAAGACTTGAAACGAACAAATTCCTACCCCATCTACACAATTCACACTTCCTTGACTGATAGTACAATTGATGAGGATGCTTTCCTTGAAATGTTTTTGTCAAATAAATATCCAGACAATGTGAAAATAGAAGGGATAAATGATGATGACAGATATGAAATTTTTGCAGAAAATGACACTAAATTATGGACAAAACTGTTTACTATTGAGATAGAAGATCCAACTTTCAAAACCATAGAGATCATCCCTGCAAAAACTCTCAAAATCAACAATAAACTCACTAGTAAGAAAAAAAAAAGACATGAAAGATATCCATCCTTCTATTTGTACTCACCATATTTACATAAAGGAGGACTGCAAACCTATTAGGCATCCCCAAAGAAGGATGAACCTTGCAATGAAAAACACAGTTAAACAAGAACTCTAAAAGCTACTTGATGTCGGATTCATATATCATATTTCAGACAGTGAATCGGTCTCTCCTCTAGTTATTGTCCCAAAGAAGAATGGGAAGTGGAGGATATGTGTGGATTATTGGGAGTTGAACAAGGATACTAGAACAAACCATTTCCCACTACCTTTTATTGACCAAGTTTTGGATGTCTTAGCTAGGAAGCAATACTTTTCCTTTCTAGATGGTTTTAGTGGATACAACCAAATTTAGATCAGTCTTGAGGATTAGGACAAGACCACCTTTACTTTCCCTCAGGGTATATTTGCATATAGAGTCTTACCTTTTGGTCTATGTAATTCCCCAACCACTTTTCAAAGAGAAATTCTCAACATCGTTTCAGAGCTCATCCATCATAAAGTTGCAATCTATGTGGATTATTTTACCCCTTATGGAAATTCATTTGATGAATCCTTAGACAATCTAGATAAGGTTCTCCAAAGATGTAGAGAAATGATTCTATACCTTAGCAATGAAAAATGTAATATGGTGATGAATGAAGGGATTTTTTTAGGACATCATCTGTCCTCTAGAGAGATTGAAGTAAACAAAGATAATATCGAAATAATGACTTTACTTCCTACCCCTTTGAAACAAAAAGATGTAAGAAGCTTTCTTGGATATGAAAGATACTTTATAAGGTTCATAAAGGATTTCAGTAAGATAACTTCTCCTCTCTTTAACTTGCTGTCCAAATATGTAGATTATTATTGAACCTTGAACTACCAACAAAATTTTGAGACAATAAAAGAAAAACTATCAATTGCTCCTGTATTACAAGGTCCCAATTGGGCTCTTCCATTTCACATTCATACTGATGCATCAAAAAATGTTGTAGGATCAGTCTTAGGACGAAAATAAGATAATAAGTCCTATGCAATGTATTTCATAAGTAAAAATATGGTTGGTGGAGAGATGAACTATACTGTTATAGAGAAGGAGCTTTTAACAATTGCTCATGCTCTAAATAAATTCAAACATTACGTTACAAGGTATAAAGTTTTTTTACACATAGATCATGTTGTCGTTAGATACTCGATGAATAAACCTGACATTAATGGTAGGATGATTAGATGGTTTTTGTTATTACAACAATTTGATCTACCAATTCTTGATAAGCCCGACAAACAAAATGTAGTTGTAGATGTTTTTATCCAGGTTGACTAGCCCTAAGGAAGAAGGCATGATCGATGACCAATTTCTAGATGAGCACCTATTTGACATATCAAAACAAACTCCCTGGTTTTTTGATATATTAAATTATCTAATAGCAGGAAAGTTCCCTCAAAATTGATCCTATAGGGAAAGATGAAAGATTGTCCGAAAAATTTCAAACTACACTTGGGTTGCAGGATATTTTTTCAAATTTTGCCCAGGACAGATTTTAAGGAGATGCATAAGAGAATATGAGGTGCATGATATCCTGCATTCTTGTCATGATGAACCATGTGGAGGTCATTATGCAGCTAAGAGGACAACTCATAAGATCTTACAAATTGTATATTATTTGCCAACCCTACATAGAGACACTCTGCAATACACTTGATCCAAAAAGGATCCAGAGAAGGCTAAGAACAACTCAGAACTCGCAAAGGCAACTCAAAATGCTCATAATGGCTTCAACAGAAAAAGAAAGGGAAAAAATTGAAATTTCCAAAAACTTAGTGAAAATGACATGATCGTGAAGAGCGCATCACAATATTTCTAACGACACAAACAACTCATCAAACAGAGTTACAGATTGAAAGATATTTGCGGTCAAAGTTTGGTCAACCTAGCCCAATCAGTAGGGGATGAGTCAACATCTGTACGAATGACGTCAACATCCATACAAAACACGTGGCAGGAGAAAGAAGGTGAAATTTGTCATGTTGACATCATCATGGTGACGTGGAAACACCAGACGCTGCCACGTGTCACCCAATTTTGGCATTTTCAGGTCGATCCGTGGACCAATAGGATCATGCCACATGGCAGTGTGCACACTAACGTGGCAGAGGAAAACATGGCCTAGTGGGAGGCTTCCACGTGGTCCAATCAGAGGCTACGCTGACGTGACAGGTGGGAAAATTCCAGTGACAGTCCGTGAGCGGATTTTGAAAAAAATATTAAGTTTGGTGGGTCCGCCAAATCTGGTGGACCACGCCAAACTTGGCCACAATATATAACTGTTGGGATATGGATTAGCGCCACCGGTAAACATAGTGAAACAAAACATATATTATATATATACATTGCAACAATACAAACCCAAAAGAAGGAGGCCCATGGGTTTGACCCCAGGACCTCCTCCCCTCTATGCGCCTTAATAATTCCACCCAAACCAATAGGCCAATGGCCTTGCTTTGTAACCAATTCCACGGAAAACATTTAAGTGTTGAATCTGCCCAACCAAGGGGTAGGCGCACGTACGGTATGACTGCTTGGGCATGGAATTCTATGTAGTCCAGTCATTAATGCAGGTTGCATAGGGGCACAAAAACCGAGACAAATTTCTTCTTGGGCCTGGGAGTGCCAGAGTCGGATCGAGGGGTGGAGACAGTTATTTTTGGGTAATTCGACGCCACGAATTCAATGGTGTTGTCTATTTTCTGATCTGATCATTATTTTTGCATCTTAATTTTAGAATGAGGTATACTTATGTATTTTGTCAAATTCTTTTGCTGAGTTAATGGAAGAGCCTACCCATTTGAGAGCAAGACCTGAAGATATAGTCCACCATGGACGAAATCCATTATCAAGTTTTTGTGTTCAGATTTGATGCTTATGTCTCTTCATTTTTTATCTTTTCCTTCTTTAATGGTGCACTTTAATTTATGCTCATTTAATGCAATTCTTTATAAGTCACTTGATGAAAAGATCTCAGATCATGTTGGTATCAGAGACTTCGTCTTTGAATTGAATTGTTGAGTGTGAATGCTTACTAGGGCCAAGCATAAGCAGGGTGAAGGAAATCTTAAGAATTTAAATCCCGAAGTTGGTCGTGCATCCCGAAGGAAGAAAATGGTAGAAGAGGACAAGCGCGATGAACAGGAGAAAAAATTTCATATGGTATTTTATCGCATGTTAGAAATGGTTGAACAAATGTATGGAGATTACGAGAAGAGGGTGAAGAAGAAAGGGAAGAAAAATGAAGCACATGCAGATGAGGATGCTTTTGTAAACCAAGGGGATGGAGGAGATCCTCTTGAGCCTTCGTCTTCACCTTCAAGTTCTAGTTATTCTTCCTCTGAGCATTCTCATCATTCTATCCATAAAGCCTCTTTTAAGAAACCGTTATTAAAGCTTGATGTAATTTTTTTTTTACCTATGTTTAATGGAGATGCTAATCCTGAAAAAGCTAGATAATTGGATCCGATAGGTTGAACTATATTTCCATGTTCAACATATTGATGAATAAGAAGTTAAAGTGAAACTGGCTTCTCTTCGGTTAGAAGGAACTGCTCTCGTATGGTGGGAGAGAAAGCTTCAAGACATAAGTAAGTGTGGTAATCTTCTTTCCTCATGGTCGGAATTCAAATCAGCAATAAGGAAGCAGTTTTATCCATTAGGGTATTTACATAAAGCAATGATGGAATGACAAACTTTAAGGAAAAGTAAAGGTCAAACTGTACAAAGTTTCATAGAAAAATTTAGGAAGAAAGCTCTTGCATTGAACATTCCTTTGGATTCTTATGAAACTTTAATGAAGTATATTGTTACACTTCATAGTTATATTCGTCATACTTTTCTCTTGTTTAACCCCACTAGTCTTGACGAATTTTGTGTCCAATCCACTCACCTTGAGAATAGGGGGAAGCATGTTCAAGAAGATCCCACGAAGAAACCTTCGAATCTACCACATAAAAATTTTAATAATTTTAAAAGGAAGGACAAGGAGACCGACATGATAATGAGAGAAGGAGGAAATTCATCTTGCACTCATTGTAAGAAAAGTGGTCACAATGAAAAACATTGTTGGAAATTGCATCCAGAAAAGAAACAGAAACGGTTCGGTGGATAGGGGAAGACAAAAATGTTTCTACAGTGCAACAAGATCTTGGTTTTGATTCAGGAGATCAAGGAAAGATCACAGTGGTTGGAGTACAAGGTAAATATTCCCTTCATGCTAGTTCAAGTTCCAATAATGAATCTCATGATGATGAACGAAAGATGAATGAATTATTTCACATAAGAGTTGTATCTAAACACACTAAGATAGATACATTATTTGATCCAGGTTCCCAAGTAAACTTAATATCTGAAGCACTTGTCAAGAAAATGGGTCTTGAAACAAAACCACATCCAAAGCCTTATCCTCTTGGTTGGGTATGGGATAAAGAAAAACTTAATGTCACCAAACAATGTAGGGTCAAATTTTCTATTGCTTCAAAGTTGATTGATGAAGTGGATTTGGATGTTATACCACTTGATATATGTGGCATAGTGTTTGGAAGTCCTTATCTTTATGATAGAAAAGCAGTGTTATTTCGTCATGAGAACAAATACCACCTTACTAAAGGGGGAGTGGAATATATTGTTAGAGCTCACAGCATGAGTGTAAATAAAACACTTGTTAGTGTAGGGAAAATGAAAAGACTCATAAACACTAATAAGATATATGTACTCATGGTCGTAAAAGAGAAAGATGTTGGAACATCCAATGCTTTCAAAGGATGTGATCCATCTCATAAAAAAAAATTAATTGATATTGTTTCTAAGTGTGATGATATTTTTCAAGAACCAGATGGATTACCTCCTAAGAGGGAAATCCAACATGACATACATCTTTAGAAGGATTCTCCTATTCCTAATGTAGGCATGTACAGGATGTCAGTTGTGGATATGATAGAGATCAAGAAGCAGGTACAAGACTTATTGGATCAAGAGTTCATTCGGCCCAGTTCATCTCCTTGTGGTTCTTCGATTGTGATGGTGACAAAGAAAGGTGGCACATGGAGAATGTGTGTCTATTATCAGGCATTAAATAAAATCACGATGAAAAATAGATACCCTCTTCCTCGTAAAGATGATTTACTTGATCAGTTGAAGAATGTTGTTTATTTCACTAAGTTGGATTTGCACAGTGGATATATGTTGGTTGTGGAGCCTGATTATTTTCTTGATTCAGAGGTCCTTGCTTTTAGCCATGTTTATACCCCATGAAGACTTTACACCCCATAATTATGTACACTCTTCCATGTGGGGAAGTGCAGAGGGGGGTTCGGGGGCGAAGCCCCCAAAGGAAAAATTGCCTTGTAAATGTGTATTGTAATTTCATTGTAAATCTGGACCATTCATTATAAGGTCGCAGATATAACGGTAGAAATCATGTTAGGGTTTTTTCCCTAGAAGGAAACTCTCTTTTATGAGGGAAATGTATTGCGGCTAAGTACGTGTGTGAATATTATATTATGAGATAGGAGACTGTGAGAGAATGAAGAGGAATTTACAACAGGTTTGTTGTAGGTTGTATCCCTTCATTTGCTGGATAATAATAAAGGAAGGACCTAGCAATTTCTCTGGTGGATGTAGCCCACACTGGGTGAACCATGTATATCTGTGTCTCTATTGTATTGTGTATCTTCTGTGTTTTATTTCTGCATTTGTTTTATTTTATTGCTCCACGGTCCTTTTTTCTAACAATATCATCAATTCAGGGTCACAAAACATGATGCATGGAAAAATGCCTTTAAAACCAAGAAGGGATTGTTTGAGTGGTTAGTTGTGACATTTGGGCTCTGTAATGCTCCGACAACTTTCATGCGTGTGATGAATGATGTATTCAGGCCTTTCTTAGATGACTTTGTGATTATGTATTTAGAATAAATTCTTCTTTTTAACGGGACTTGGGATGAACATGTGAGGCATGTAAAGAAAGTATTGGATACTTTGCAAAGGGAAAATTTGTTTATAAAATTGTCTAAATGTGAATTTGGAAAGAATGCACTTGTGTACTTAGGTCATATTGTAGGAGGAGGACAATTAAAAATTAATCCTTCCAAAATTAATGTAATTGTAAATTGGCCTAAGCCAAAAAGTGTAACCGAAGTCTGAAGCTTCTTAGGCGAAGTCTAGTATTGGAGGAGGTTTATTTCAAACTTCTCCTTTATAGCAGCTCCTTTGTATGCCTTAACTAGTTTGAAGAACACTTTTCAATGGGAAGGAAAGAAACAAAAATCTTTCAACACTTTGAAGGAGAAGATCAATACCACACCAGTATTAGCACTGTCGAATCTTCAACAACCTTTTGAGATCGATACAGATGCCAGTGGATATGTCATGGGTGCATTATTGATACAATATCGTAAGCCTATCTATTACCACTCTGAAACTTTTAACCAAGCTATTGTTAACTATCCTACATATGATAAAGAGTTGTATGCATTAGTCCAAAGTGTAAAGAAATGGAAGCACTACTTGTTAGGGAAGGAAACAATCATACATACAGATCACCAACCCCTACAGTATCTCCAAGCATAGACCAAATTGCAACAATCTTGACACTACAGATGGATGGGTTTTCTACAACAATTTCATTTGGTAATCAAGTACAAAAAGGGTACAAGTAACAAGGTAGTTGATATTCTTTCTAGACCTCCTGTAACATTTCCGGCCACCAAGAGGCTAAGCAATGCCACCACCCAGACACTTAACTTAGTTTTGATACCAAACTGTAGCATCCCCTATCAACACAGAGACCAGGTAATGTTGCCACTGCAGAATATACACTTATATAATATATGCATTTTAATCAAATTAAAACACTTAATCACAATAATCATAGAATTACTGCTACCATACCTAATCAATGGAATTAACAATAGTTCATACACTACTACATATTGTAAAAATTCCGACGTTTTATTTGCGGCGTTATGGACAAAATTGTCCATATTGTCGCAAAATAGAGGAAATTTATAAAAAAATAAAATCATGTTGCCCGATAACGTCGCAATTGCCACGTTAACGTCGCTCTTGCCACATTTTCCACCGGAACGTCGCTCTTGCCACATTTTCCACTGGAACATCTTTCTTGCCACGTTAACGTCGCTCTTGCCACGTTTGTGAAGATGTATGTCGCAATTTCCACGTTAACGTCGCTCTTGCCACGTTTTCCACTGGAACGTCACTCTTGCCATGTTTTCCACTGGAACGTCTCTCTAGCCACATTTGTGAAGATGTATGTCGCAATTGCCACGTTAACGTCGCTCTTGCCACGTTAACATCGCTCTTGCCACGTTAACGTCGCTCTTGCCACGTTTTCCACTGGAACGTCGCTCTTGCCACGTTTGTGAAGATGTATGTCGCAATTTCCACGTTAACGTCAGTCTTGCCACATTAACGTCGCTCTTGCCACGTTTGTGAAAATGTATGTCGCAATTGCGACGTTTGCGAAACTAGGTTTTCCCCTCCAACGGTCACCTTAGTATGTTCACCTATATATATGTTGCATTTGACGGATGTTGCGACAAGTTTTCTATAATAACGATGCTTCAAAAAGGGTTTGCGGGTCTTCTCAGCGAACAAAAAATAGATATTTGCTTCAGTATAAGTCTGTGGGGAAGAATGTCAGAAAACATTAGAGCTGGGAAATGAATTAAAGAGGGTGAAAAGGGTGACGGTAAATTTTATTGCCCTTGCAAAAATTGTTGTACTAAACGTCCTGAAAGAGTTTTAATAACAACATCTACAAAACATTGTAGAAAATATGGGCACATGGATGGGGGATCAAATGAATATCATCCGATGGTATGTATATTCATTATCTGTTTTAATATTTATTATATTCTCAAATTTTATAATGTTTTATACATGCACTATTTTTTCATGATTGTTTGTAATTATAAAGTTAGATTTGCCCCCTAACTTTATGCACAAAGCACCA
>WSFP011465487.1:0-18407 GCA_009831015.1 Picea engelmannii
TTTAATTTTGACCAATGATTAGTATGATAGTCATAACTTCAATAGATCAAAATACAACCTAGATGTTCATAATATCACAATAATTCCATAACAAATAGAGGCATATCAAATTAATAAAACCTGGGGTGCATTGTTCCTCTGAATGTGTTGGATCTGAGATCCTTCTAGATCTACGATTGTTGTTTAGAGAAAAGATCCTTTCTCCTACAAATACCCTTTAGAATAATTATATAGTTTGAACATATGTAAGTACATACCTTTGACAGTATTTGCAGGTAGTGGCACCATCCGATAGCAACGACAAGTAATAAAGAACCTTTAAAACTTCAAAGGTGCTTCAACTTGTAACTTAAATTTAGTTGGAGATTTTCTAGGTTAAGGTGCACTAAGAAATTAAAAATTAGTCCCAACACTTCACAAAAAATTTCACTACAATTGGTACTACAACTAAAATTGATATTGCAACTACAACTACAACTGTAACTTAGGATTTTATGAGAAAACCCTAATTTTTCAAACTTAAAATTTCAGAATTTTGATACAGGGACTAGATTCACCCTCTTAGGGAGATCTCCTAGATGTGGTTACTTCCCCCAATGTCCTCCTTAAATAGGAAAAACATCACACTTAGGATTTATGCATAAACCCTAATTCTGCAGCAGCTGCAATATTGAACACTGGATTTTGGAGAGGGTGCACTAAGGCTAGTCACTTTTTATAAACTGTGAGTTGGTCTCTTTCAGGCCTACTCTGATACCATGTTTTTTTTTAACTTATACATCTATCAATTATGTTTCTTATTTATTATTACAATAATTTAGCACATTAGTTGTCTAAATAATATCACTGAAAGAGAGGCAATCATAGAAACAATAGACACACACAGATTATCCTGGGAAACATTCATGGGGAAGAAAACCCAACAAAAACTTCCTCAATATAGATAGACAAAAAAAAAAGCAGAAGATCCTCCTCTACTCCTTCACTAGGAAAGAGTAGCGCACCACTTAACCAAGAGATACCAAGAGATAGACCAAAAACCTCCTTGACATCACCCCCAATTGCAACAACTACTCCTCCAAGACTTGCATACTTTTTCCTCTTGTTGCAGAGCACATGAGAGAGTGTGCAAATGAGGTGCTAGCCTCCTTTATAAATAGTATTCTAGCCTCCCTTAATTAGGTCTGGGCCGACCTGTCACTTTACCCTTTTAATTTACATTTAATAGTCCAGGCACAAAAGGGCTGATTTTTACAAAGGCACAATAGGGCCTAATTAATAAATATAATATAATAATATTATTCAACACTCCCTCTTAGGTAGAATATTCTTCGAAGTTACAATATTTCAACATAAACTCTTTGCTACAAAGTTTTCATATGGAAGATTGTAAACCATTGGGTGTTTCAATTTCTGTAGGAATTAAGATTTCAATCAAGTAGTGCCCTACAACACCTACACAGATGAAGGATATAGTTTTTTTTCTTTATGCCGGCGTGATTGATAGTTTGATGTATGATATGGTCTGTACTAGACTAGACATTTTCCAAGCATTGCGAGTATTGAGTTGATTCATGGTTAATCCTGGACGCGAACACTAGATGCAATGAAGAGAGACTTCATGTATTTGCGAGGTACCTCTAAATATTACATTTTCTATCATAGTGATGTTTCATGGGACCCACACCCATTAGATATCCAAGGTTATGTGGATTCTAATTAGGTGGGGGATGTAGATAGAAGAAGATCTATGGGCAGATACATGTTTTAGTTGTTTGGTGGAGTGGTGAGTTGGTTGAGCAAGCAATAAGCTATGGTCACTTTTTCCACTACAAAGGAAGAGCATATGGTAGCTACTCATGCCTATAAAGAGGCCATTTGGCTTATGAAACTATGTTCAAAAGTAGGGCTAAGTCAGAAAGATATTTCGATTCAATGTGATAGTAACAATGGCATTTGTCTGGCTAAGAACCCAAACTTTCATGCAAAGAAAAATCATATAGATATCTAGTACCTTTTGTTAGGGACATGGTAGAGTATCGAAAGGTGATACTAGACAAAGTTCACACATTGTAGAATGTTGTAATTGCATTGACGAAACTTGTGAGCACGGGAAAATTCAAGTGGCGATGTGAGTCTATGGGCCTTATGGGCCCTAGAAATTAGCTCGTAGGTAACTTCAAGTGGTGATGTGAGTCTATGGGCCTTATGGTCCCTAGAAATTAGCTCATAGTATATGGGCCTTATGGGTAGTAGAGAAAATAATACTTGTAGTGCTGCAATAGAGAAGAGAATAATTGCAGTGCTATAGTAGAGTAGAGAATACTTGCAGTCCTATAGTAGAGCAAAGAATAATTATAGAGCAATGGTAGAGAGTAATGGTAGTGAATAACTTGTTGGTGATTTCCAGTATGCAGAAATGGTAAACCATAAATGGTTTATAGTTTTACTATGCCTATTTAATGTGTTAGGGATGGAGGAAATCATAGAGTGTGAGTCTTATCTTACCATTTTTCTATTGAAATTTCTCTAGAATTATGATACTACTGAACACTCTTGTTGAGAGAACAAAGACTCTATATTGTAACCAATTAGTTGTTGAATAATACATTGAGTGTTATTTAGAGTCTGGGGTTTTTTTTCCTGAAAGGTTTTTTCCCAAGAAATCTTGTTGTCTATGGTCTGTTGTTTATTTATTTGTTGCAACTGTTTTGTTTTAGTTTATGCACATTCTTATCTCATAAATTAGTGTAGGAATAATATTCCACACCTCCACTTCCTTTCAAAGAGCTATGAGAAGAATTGAAGAGAATGATCATGCACATTAAGGATTGTTCCAAGTACATTTGTTAGGGTTTCAAAGGAGAAACTAAATTCTAGTGGAGTATCATAACATTAATGAACTAGGAGTCTTTTAGAAAAAAAAATTATGGGACATAATTTGGAAAGTAATGAATTGGCATAAAAGAGGAAAATTCTCAACTAGGATAATCTAATAAAAGGGGTTATCATGACCCATTATGTTGTGTATTTTGTTCTTAAGAGAGTGAGGATATTGATTACATCTTCACAAGTTGTCCTATGGCTATAGTTTGTTGTGATTGGGTTGTTAGTAGAATTAGGATAAGTGAGGTTTAATTCATAAAAATCACAAGGTTATACAATGTTGGCCCACAACCAAATTTCAAACCTCCAACAAGCTTCATATGGGACTTGACCCTAGATTTTATCACATGGAACTTTTGGAAAGAGAGAAATAACAAAAAATTCAAAATCAGGAGAAGACTAAATAAGACAAATTTGCAACAATTTAGAATATAAGGAATCAAATATTTGGAACATCGAAAATGTAATAATTTGAATTCTCATCTAAGAATATGCAAAGGATAGGGAATTAATATTTGAAGTATGTGCATGGATTCTAAAGGGAAGAAGTTATAGGGACCCAAAAATGCACTTGGAAGTCCCCATGTCATCCATGAATTAAGCTTACTTGTTGGGGCCTGTTGGGCATGGGCCTATTTTGAGAAGGAAGTCTATTTTGGGTGCAAGCCTATTTTTGGAAAAAAAAATGTTTTGGGAAAGACCTATTTTTGGAAAGGAAGACCTAATTTTGGAGCACGCACAACAGGTGTCAAGGAAGCAACATGAAGAAAAGGAAGGAAAAGAAACATGCAGGAGGAAAAACAACTTGGCACGTAGGAAGACAAGCCTAACCATGATAGGGTTAGGGTTTTTGACAATATTGTAATGACTATAAGCCGAAAAAATAGTATAAATAAGGACCTAGGAGGTCTAGGAAAGGGAGATAGAGAATGATAACATAGAGAGTTGATTGTTATGATTTTGTGGGTCGTTGATGATAATAAGTCATGTAGAAGAGTCGAGTAAGGTAGTCTTTGAGGGTTAGGTCACCGACTAAGGAGCCTGGTGTGATCTATTCAACCTCACATAGGGTTCTTACCCTCAATCTTGATTGTATTACTGAAGATGTAATGCACGCAATGCAAGATTTTGCAGCAGAATAAATAAAAGAGTAGAGAAGACAGATCTTTGTGGACGTAGCCCTAGGAGGGGGTGAACCACAATAAGCCTTGTGTTTTGTGTGATTGTTAATGAATGTTTACTTTCTATTGATCATTATATTATGAATGAATGGTTAAAGTAGCTATATCAACATGCATGCATAGGTTTAAAGATGAATAAATATTAGAAGTAATTGAATGGATAATAAGGCTAATACATAAGGAATAAATAACACAATCACATATCCCCACTCATTCCTAGACTGTAAACATTTGAGTATTGCAGTCACCCATAAAGTTATCTCGGGTGAGACTACGTTGTGCATCCTGTGTGTGGCATTGCCTTTTGATTTTCCAAGAGGGCCGATAGTTTTTTAGGGTTTTGTTGGAAACTTGTTTGAGTATCAGAACCTGGGTCATCCCAAGAAGAAGTAAGATAAACCCAACAAATAGTTATGTTTCCAGATGGAACTTCACAAGATTGAGTGGACATGATCCGTGGAAGAAACACGTGGAGGATGAAAGTATAGAAGGGACTATTCAGGTCATGGAATCCAACGAAGGTGGAGATTGAAAGATGGTTGAAAACAAAAAAAACTCGAGTTTGCGCAGAAGGACAACAAAAACCCTAAGATAAAACTGTGCAAATATCTCAACAAATACCTGTTTAGCGATTTACATAAGGTATTTTTTTGTGATTTCCCACATTTGTTGCAGGAGTGGTTATTGAGGTTAAAGGAAAACCACCCTATAAATTGAATCAGACAGGTGGAGTGGAATCCTGTGGAGATTGCGTAGTTACAACAAGTTAATAACAAATTTACGCGCGCAGTAAATTTCTGGTTAGACAATATTTTTGTAGGATTTATCACCGAATTTGTAGTAGATACCGTGAAGTTATACACCACAATAGACCATGATTTTATAAAGGGACCCAGAGGTAGGTACATCCGATCACTGTATACTTCAAAGAAAATTTTATTGTATGACAACAATGTGATTACCATGGAATCAAACAACTAAACTTCCATGCGTGCATGGGAGAAGGGGGGAAACACTGACATGAGGTTGAGATATGGAAGAGGAGATGGATAATGGAAATAAGAAGGAGGCCATGGACCTAATCATGATGGAAGAAGACTAGATAAATAATATAATGGTAAAAGTTGGAAAGATGCGTAGGGGAATACCCTACCAATATAAAATGAATAACAAGAAGAGAGCTATAGCTGACATAAAGGGTTTGTTAAGCTATGAAGAAGACGTAGAGGATCTTTAGGCCATGGAGCAGATTGAGGAAATCCTATACGCAACATATGAAAGAAAAACATGAGGTCTAGGGTTAGGAACATACGAAAGAACTCCAATCCAGATCACCATCAATGTGGAACCTACAACCCCATGTGCAACTAATACACCAGAAAGAACATTGATGTTTAGACAACCAAACTTTAGTGGAATAAAATCAACAGGACAAGTGTCCAATCAAGGAAAATCAACTGGGGGAGAAAGTTCATGAAGTAAAAATTAATTATCTACATCGCGTGAAGGAAGTAGTTCAACACAGTTCAAAACGGAAGGACATGATCCCACGATCAGATTACCAAATTTTTGGGGAGAGGCATCAGAGGAACTTGAAAAACACTTATTCATCTGTGAGAATATCTGGGAAGAAAAGCAAACCACATATGAGGATACAAATCTCACACAATTAGTTATCACACTAATAAATCATGCATTGTACTGGTACATGAGCCTATAAGTAAACAATCCACATGGGGTACCAAAGACTATTGCAGACGTGAAAAAACTACTAGTAAACGAATTTAAGAAGTTGAGCTCAGAAGACTAGTACATGAATGAAATGATTGAAATCAGGAAAAAATCCAGGTGAGTCTATTTGGGAGATTTATCAGAGGTTCAAACGTCTGAAAGGTAAGTTGAAATATGCAATTACTGACATGCAACATAAGCACTTATTTGTGAACTCACTGTTACCACATTTGAAATACTCGCTAAGACAACAGAAGTTCCAAACTCAGGAAGAGGCTCTGCAGGAAGCCTTACAACTAGAAGATAACTAGTATCAACAAAAATATCCAACAATAGATGAGCCGAAGGAGGATTTGAAGAATCTAACATTTCAACTTAACTAGAATAAGGGCAAAGAGAAAAGAGAAGTTGTTTGGTGTACGCTATGCAGGATAGAAGGACACCATAAGAACGAATGTCCAACTTTTGAGCAGTATATGGCAATAGGAGTACCAAAACCCTTGCCAGCAGGAGGACCATGGTGTGAGATTTGTAAAACACATGGGCATGATCCATATCATTTTCCAGTGATGCAGAAATATAAGACAGTACCCAAAAGCTCATATTGCATTTTTTTCAAATCAGTGGGTCATGATGATAAGGATTGTAGAACGATGGAGATGATGAGAGAAATAACTTCAGATACTTATAGGTTGCAATCATAAATGATGAAATGAAAATATGCACCTCATTTCAAACATGTACCACCACCATACAACAATGTGCAACAACAATACAACAATGCACAACCACAGTACAGTAATGTGCAACCACAATATAACCCCGCGCAGTATAACAAGGCACCCTAGTACAATGCACCATGAGGAGATAGAGGTGGATACAGAGGTGGAGGATGAGGCAGAGGACCAGTAGTGTGCCACAACTGCCAACAAACAAGAAATTATGCAAGGGGTTGTCCACTTCCACCAACGACATGTATGTACTATCGCGTAGCAGACCATGACACAGAAGACTGGCCAACACTCTTGGGAAAGATCCAAGAAAAAATAAACCAAAGCAACCAGAATGTCAAGTGGATTTCTGTAGAAGCCAGGGATGATGGGAGAAACATCAATATAGTCACTCGAGGAGGATCCAAGACAGGAACTGATGCATCAAAATAGGATCCATCTCAATACCAATGGGTTAAGAAGAATACTGAGCCACATAAGCAGTTTGACACGCAGAAAGAAAAGAAAAAATTTAAGGAGGCCAAACATGACTTTCTCAAGCAGAATGTTGTGTCTACATCAGTCACACAACAAAATCAGAACCCACCAATGTTCGAGATGCCATTCTCAATGGACCATACCAATAAAGGACAACCTTTAGATCAAGTAAGTACCATAAAGAATTTTTTGAAATCTTGTGTTAAGCTATTGAATGATCCATCATTTGTTAAAATCTTACAAAATTTGCTAAAAAGATGCAACATAGAGGTAGAAGGGAAGTTAGAGTAGAAAATAGTCAATCATCTCCATACAAGAAGAAGGACAAGTAGAGAATTTAGAATGAATGCCAACATTGAGGATTTCAACATGGGAGATGTTATACTGGATTTAGGCTCTGAAGTAAATGTCTTACCTAAGAAGACATGGCAATGTATGAGAGAACCCACACTAGGCCATTCACCTGTCCAATTGAAACTAGCAAGTCAACACATAGTGTTACCAATTGGAATGCTTAAAGGTGTGACAATATATTTGGATGGAGTGCATACTATGGCAGATTTTGAAGTAATAGAGATAGTAGATGGCACAACACCTTACCCATCATTACTTGGATTGGATTGGACATTTGATAACCAGGCTATAATCAACCAGAAGACAAGAATTTTTTTGAATTAGGCTAATATAGAATCATTGCACCATTGGATCCTTCAGAAGGAGAAAGGTTTGTAGAGGCCACTTGTTTGGATCTCGAAAAAATAAACCAGTTGTACAGAACCACCGTGCGAGAAGAGGATTATGTTAACCCAACTGCAGATGGGGTACTCAATTGGAGAATCAATACATCATGTGCTTCCGACTCAGACACAGGTTTGGAGAATTGGAAACAAAAATTACATGAAGTTTCCACAAGGAGGTGCACAAGAATAGATTGCGTAGTAAGATGGGTTGGTACAAAGATAAGAGAACCTCCCAGTTTTCATGGGATAAATAACTCAAAGGAATTCTTGAAAAAATATGAAGAGGATGTGTTAGAAAATCATAGGCTCTTATCCCTAGATATTTCACTCAAGGAAACACGTGTAAGATGGTGGGGTGTGCACACCGAAACAATTCATAACTGGTATCAATGTAAATGACTATTGCGCATTAGATTTGGCGCAAAGCTGGGGAAAAATAGAGTCTAGAAGTATGATAGGGAAGGCATACTAGTTGAACACTTGGAGAAATGTAGAACAAAATGGAGTATGACACCACTAGAGGAATGGCCACATCACTTTATCCATACATTGGAAGGGATCCCAGGGAACTGGTACATAGACCAAGAGATGCATAAAGGCACTACATAATGGACAAGATTACAACGAAATTTTGTAGTAACCTTTTCATTCGAACATGAGAACCCCAAAATTGATTCAGTGTTGAAGATGATACGGGGAGTGATATTTGTTGATAAACCAGAGGTTGAAATCATGACAAAATATCAACAACAAAACATACAAATAGTTAAATACTTACTCTCATGCTATCATGTCAAAGAGGAAGCACCAGATGAAGATGACCTGCACAACATTTAGATTACAAATATTGAAGGAGAGAGAGAGAGGTGGAAGGTCCATCTCTAGAGTCAGAATTGTTTTATGCACCAATCGAAGTTAAGAAAGTCAACATTGGGACGAATGACAATCCTAAAATGGCAAGTATTGGAGACTATTGGGATGAGAAAATAGTAGAAATAATAACATAGTTACTGTGTGAATACAGTGGCTTGTTTCCAACAACATTTACAGAGATGAAAGGGATAGCAGGGGAGCTAGGTGAGATGAAGATACCCCCCAAATTTGAGGCTAGACCTGCCAGGAAAATACCTTACAGATTGAATCCAGTGTATAAGTAGAAAGTGAAAGTAGAAATTGACCAAATGTTGGAAGATGGTATTATAGAACTACTAGAGGAATATGAATGGATCGGTCCCATGGTAGTCCAAGAAAAGAAGCACGGGGGATAAGGATTTATGTAAATATGAGGAAACTCAATGATGCTTTCTTACATGACCCTTTCCCTACCCCTTTTACAGATGAAGTCTTAGATAATGTGGGAGGCCAAGAAGTATATTCATTCACAGATGGATTCTCAAGTTACCATCATATCAAAATAGCTCTAGAGGACAATTATAAGACTACTTTCTCTATGAAATGGGGATCCTACCAATATACAATCATGCCCTTTGGACTGAAGAATGCACCAACCATTTTTTCAAGAGTAGTCATAATTGCTTTTAAGGAATTCATACATTAGTTTCTAGAAGTATATCTGGATGACTGGACTGACATATTATGTTAAAGGACCATGTAGAAATGTTAAGAATAATGTTGGAAAGATGTAGGCAATGTTAGATATCATTAAACATCTAGAAATTCATTTTTGGTACACGTTTTGGGATATTGTTGGGACATATAGTGTGTAAATAAGGTTTACTAGTTGAACTTGCTAAGATTGTAGTCATTGTAAATTTACCACCACCAAATTCAGTGTGCCAATTAAGAGAAACACTAGGACATACAGTCTATTACAGGAAGTTTATAAAGGGGTATGCGTAGATTACTGCACCAATAGAAAAACTGTTAAAGAAGGAGACCGGATTTCAGTGGAATGAGGACTGTCAGAAAGGATTGGACATTCTAAAGGAAAAGATGGTGACAACACCTATATTAGTATTTCCATATTGGGAAAATACATTTCATGTGCACACAGATGCATCAGTTATAGCACTTGGAGAAATTCTGGCGCAATCAGGAGCAGGGGACTTAGACCATACTATAGCCTTTGCAAGAAGAAAATTGTCAGAATCTGAGCAGAGTTACAACACCACATAAAGAGAAGGCATAGCCATGGTACATGCACTTCAGAAATTTAGGTACTATTTATTGGGTAAATACTTTAAAATGTTCACAAACCATTCTTCCCTCAAATTTCTAGTCAACAAGCCAATTTTTTTGGGGGGGAGGATTTGTAGATAGCTATTATTATTCCAAGAATTCAATTTCGAAGTGATAGTCAAACTAGGGAAGTTGAATGCAGGACCTGATCACGTGTCAAGGGTAACCAATGGAGAAGAACCTACTAATTTGGAAGACAACTTCCCTGATGCACAATTATTTTCAGTACAGGTCGCTGAAGAATACTTCACTAATATTATTGAATACTTAAGTACAGGGGTTGTGCCACAAGACTTTAGCACTGCGTAGAAGAAAAATTTGGTAGTCAAAGCTGCAGACTATCAACTCATTGCAGGTCATTTATACAAGATGAGCGCATATAGAATTTTGAGAAGGTGTGTATTGGAACATGAATGGGCCTGAATTTTGGCAGAAGCTCATGAAGGTATAGCTGGAGGACACTATGTAGGAAAAGATACCGCGTAGAAGGTATTGCATGCAGGATTTTGGTGGCCAACAATCCATAGAGATGACAAGGAATATTACCAGAACTGTGATGTTTGTCAGAGGGTTGGTAAACCCAACATAAGGGATGAGATGCCCTTAAGACCACAAATAACTATGCAGGTATTTGAAAAATGGACAATAGACTTTGTTGGACCTATTGATCCACCAACAAAAATGTCAGGAGCTAGATATATTATTACTGCAACTGAATACTTAACGAGATGGGAAAAAGCAGCACCAGTCAAAGACTATAGCACAAAGACAACAACACACTTATTTTTTGAACAAGTGATCACCAGATTTGGATGTCCCAAGATATTGATGAGTGACCAAAGCACTCATTTTATTAATAATACCATCAGGGATATGACTGAGGAGTTTGAAGTCTATCACCACAAGAGTACATCATATCACTCTCAGGAAAATGGGACGGTAGAATCTTTCAATAAGATTTTGGAAAATGCATTGAATAAGATCTACAATGTTAATAGGGATGTTTGGGACTTGAAATTACCAACAGTATTATGGGCATACAAGACCACAAGTAAGAAGTTGACCGGATAGAAACCATTAAGACTGGTGTATGGGCAGGAAGCAATGGTCCCATTATAATTTCCGGTACCCAGTCTGCGTGTAACAATAATTATCAACATGACAAAAATAGGTGTAGTACAGAAGAGGCTAAGCAAACTAATGGAAATAGAAGAGGACAAGATTCTGGTAGGATTTCACCAGGAAGTACAGAAAGAAAGGGACAAAGCATGGCATGACAAACATATTAAAAGGAAAAGATTCAAGGAGGGAGACCTAGTTCTTCTCTATGCCAACAAATTTTTGCAACACCCAAGTAATTTTAGAATGCATTGGCTAGGGCCATATGAAGTAAATATTGTCACTAATGGGGGATCTCTGTAGTTAAAGGACTTGGGAGGAACACAAATGAAAGGAATGATCAACAATAGTCGACTGAAACTGTACAGGGACAGTCGACCTACTAACCCTTAAAATTTACATCGGACTAAGAAAGTCATGTATATAGTGTAGTATAGTAAATATTAGGACAGAAAAATGATAAAAATAAATAAAAAGGGGAAAAAGAAGAAAAAATGAATACAAAAATAGAAAAATAAGAAAAACACAAAAGAGGCAGAAGTTGACTAAACAACAGGAAATTGGGAAAAAAATCGTGTGCAACAATTACTGTGACAACATCAAAAGACATCGCGCAACAAAAATTGCACTTGGTGCAAATGCACAGAAAAAGTGAAAAACAATTACGATCGGATCTATAAGTACGAAAATCACGCATTAGTTCAACACTTAGTGATTTTTGAGCACAAACCAAGATACAAGTGTGTGCCCTAGCTACAATTGTACAAAGAAGCAAGCGAGTGTGCGAATTGAATAGAAGATGACACCACCAAAGTTCGACGCTCCATGCCAGTATGTATAGGTTCCTCGAAAGGGATAAAGGTGGAAGGAAAGGATGAGGGATCCCGAGAACATTTTTGATCTTGAAGATGTCACTACTTCAGACACAGAGTCAATCAGCCCGACACGGGTTGAGGAGGAAACATCAACAACGACGCAAGGGGAACTAGGGAAGAGTTTCGGGACCTGGAATGGGATTTCGAACCCTAATCCTGAAACACCTACTAAACCTGATGAAACAATAGGTCCACAACAGGACCACGATGAAGAAGAGGTGTTGGTTGAGGACATCACTAATTGATCGAACATTGAGAGGGAAGAAGAAGATGAAGAAACAACACAGGCATGCCCATTTGCTGTCGGGAAGAGAAGAAAGCTGCAAGATGCCACGAATATTACACTTCCATACCTCCCATATGCAACGGTCACTGTGGACGACATGCTCGGAAAAGTACCTAAACTGAGGTACTCGGACCACGATGTGCGCGATATGACCAAATTCCCAGATTTGGCCGAAGAAACCTACTTAGAAAACATAGGGGAAATTGGACCCCTAGGTAAACCTATAATGGAGCCCACACAGTGGATAACGGGGTTGTACAATTACAGAATAATGAATCTCTTGGATATACCACACTTCGGACGCGGTAAAAACGTTGGGCTCTGTGTCAAATAGTTATTATCTCGGGTACATGCCAACATCTTTTGGATGGATAGGTTGATACAACTGGATGTGGTGTTGATTTCCAATATCACAAGATTACCTACAGTCGGTGCACAACCATAGGAGTACTTGGATAACAAGGTGTGCGAGAAGGAAATTGTTGAGCTGGTAAAAACACAATTGGCACCAACAGGGGAAATAGGGGCATCATGCTCAAAGACATTAATGTAAATGCGACAAGGTTAACCAACAAGCTTATGGCTTGCAAGTTGTTGAGTAAATGTATGAAAGAAGAATATCCAACATGAGTCATCACAGTAGCCGCGCAGTGCGCGAAAGGAGTGACGTTCAGTTGGGCACTGTAGCTATTGAACCAATTTTTGGTTGATTACAGAGATGCGCATGATAATGGAGCTAAGTTACATTATTCTTGGCTCATCATTCTTATAGCCTTGGCATGGTGGTAGGAGCCAAAGTTTTCATCCTTCCTGGATATGAAATGAAAATGGTATGCAGCCAGATATGAGTCCCTCTGGCAGGCCAAGGACAACAAAAATCAACAGGCAAATAACACAGTATTTGCGATGTTGCTGGAAGAAATATAACAACGCACATCCAATGTGTGGTGCATTCCTATCGAGGTAGTCCAGGAAACTGAAGGGATAGCTAGGTTCAAGGCATATAGGCATCACATGTGGATATAGGCCACAAGGGATCCAAAGAAGACATGGTTGGAGATGCAATATTGCGTCACAAAAGAAGAAATTGACTGGATAATCAAAGACTATCCAGCGTAGTGGAAAATTCCAGTAAAAAAACAAACAACAAAGACAACCATGAAATATTCCACCAATCCAAAGGAAAAGGATGAAGCAGGTTCCTCAGAAAAAACAAATAGCCCAGTTGATAACACTAGAAAGCCTGCAGCGCAGAATCAGTGGTCGGGAAGCAGCGCAGTGCCTAAAAGACCAAGGACAACAACAACAGTGCCTAAGACAGAAAACCAACAGGATGCCAAAAAGAGGGACACATCATAGGCTAGTGAAGAAAGTGTACAGGTTACAAAGAGTGGGGTGCAACGCTCACAGACGAAAAAGAAGACAATGCTAGTAGAAGAGATGTGCAAAAGGAGGAAGTATACCACAGAAGACCCAGTCATCACCCCGATAGAGGATGATGTTGAATTCATCATGGACAAGGTCCAATACAGGGGGGGAAATGTGGTCTGTATTGTAGAGTCACAAAGAGAAGAGATCATGGCCAAGCTCATAGAAGTCCATGAAAATCTGCAATAATTACAGAGTCAAGCAGTACCACAGGCCACAACGCAGCGACATGAAAAGACACAACCACCCCCTACACATAAAGAAGGAGAGGAGACAATTTAGTTGGTAGTGCAAGGAAGGGTCACTCGCCAAATGATCATAATGGATCAAGAGACTGTGCAAAAACCCATGAGGGAAATTGAACAATTTGAAGTAGTCATGGTGCAGATACCCACCAAGGCATTATACGGACTCCACGTCAGTATAATGCAATAAGTACAATCCAGATCCCGTATGGATGCGACTAACTTGGAGGTGGGTAGGGGAGTTTCCAAAATGTTACAAATCACCTGCGACCAACTAACCTTGGAGAAAGAGGAGGAGAAAGAACATGCTAATAATCTAGAGTAGGGGATAACAATGGTATATGACCACATCCTAGACAACGTGCAAGCACCAGAGAGGAGTGAAAAATAAAAGATAAAAATTGTTTCATAGAAGATTGAGGAATATAGGCAGGAAATTGAGAAGCTAAAAGAAAACCTTAATCCTACAACTCCTACTGAGGTTTGAGAACAGAGAGAACAATAATCCGCGCTCCATATAACGGAGATGGAAAAAGAAGCGAGGGAAGTCGCAGAGTTGTTCGATAGAACCACACAGATTTGGACCATTTTAGAAGAGGATGAAAAGGTCCAACAATTGGACCAACAAGAGGAGAGAATAAGCGTGCCATACATGAGCTAAAGAAATGGCAGAAAACAATGAGTATTATGGAGCACTTGAATGGAACTCAAGAAATGAAGACTCTACAGACAGAGTTAAAGACAACACATACAAATAAGCAAGAAATACAAACCCAATTGGAACCCCTCTAGGAACAAGAAACACAGATGATTTCACAAATGGAGGAAGAGAAGACGAGCATGGAACATGCACATTCATAGGGCGCGACATTACTACATGAAGAGATAACAACGCAGATAGTCGAGGCACTAACAGACAAAGCTGCACAGATGAGGGAAAAAGGAAAGGAACTAGCAGAGAAGTTCCACAGTTTGGAAAAGGATGTACATGGAGCGTGCACTACCTGAGTGTCTCGGGACGAGCCACATGTCAGTGTTGGGGGCCTATTGGGAACATGCCTATTTTGAGAAGAAAGTCTATTTTGGGCGTAGGCCTATTTTTGGAAAAAAAGATATGTTTTGGGAAAGACCTATTTTTGGAAAGGAAGACCTAATTTTGGAGCGCGCACAATAGGTGGCAAGGAAGTATCATGTAGAAAAGTAAGGAAAAGCAACATGCAGGAGGAAAAACAACATGGAGCGCAGGCATACAAGCCTAACCATGATAGGGTTAGGGTTTTTTACAATATTGTAACGGCTATAAGCCGAAAAAACAATATAAATAAGGACCTAGGAGGTCTAGGAAAGGGAGATAGAGAACGATAACAAAGAGAGTTCATTATTATGATTTTGTGGGTCGTTGATGATATTTATTCATGTAGAAGAGTTGAGTAAGGTAGTTTTTGAGGGTTAGGTTATAGGCTGAGGATCCTGGTGTGATCTAGTTAACCTCAAAGAGGGTTCTTACCCTCAATCTTGATTGTATTACTAAAGATGTAATGCGCACACCGCAAGATTTTACAGCAAAATAAATAAAAGAGCAGAGAAGTCAGATCTTTGTGGACGTATCCCCAAGAGGGGGTGAACCACGATAAACCTTGTGTTCTGTGTGATTGTTAATGAAATTTTACTTTATGTTGATCATTAGCTTATGAATGAATGGTTAAAGTAGCTATATCAACATGCATGCATAGGTTTAGAGATGAATAAATATTAGAAGTAATTGAGTGAATACCAAGGATAATAGATAAGGAATAAATAACACAATCATAGATCCCCACTAATTCCTAGATTGCAAACTACTGAGTATTGTAGTCACCCATAAAATCTATCTCGGGTGAGATTGCGCTGTGCACCCTATGCACGATGTTTCCTTCTGGTTTACTAGGAGGGCCGATAGTTTTTTAGGGTTTTTTTGGAAACTTGTTTGAAGATCAGAACCTAGGTCAACCCAAAAAGAAGTAAGAGAAACCCAACAAGTCCTCTCGTGGAAACCTTAGGATTATAATTATAAGAGTGTAGGATAAAAAGTATCCAAAATGGACCATTTTTTAGCAAAGTTATAAGCAAAAAATCCAACAAACGTTTAGATGCCTAAGATAGTTTCATAGGTCAAAGTTCTAAGGGCATAGTTCCTCTTTGTCTCAGAGGTTTTGAAGGTCTTTAAAGCTACCCAAAACCTTGAAAAAGTCTAAAATATCTTGGAACTATGTCATACATAGATTTTTGCTTCACCAAATTCCGACAAAAATGAGTTTTTCCTATCTATTTTCAATAAACCATATACAACACTTGAGTGTATGTGGATTTCAAATATTGTGATAGAAATTAAATATGTTATCCAAAAAGGTTACAAGATGTTGCAAGTTGACGGAGATTTGCATATTACTATTACTCTCCATGATAAACACCAATTAGGGCTCCTACAAATTCACTAGCATATTTGACCAATTCTATAAAGGATTATTGACCTCCTTCCTAACTTCGATCATATCAACTTCCAAGTTCCATCATATATGTGAAAAAGGTAATAGAGTAGTTGATGTTTTGGCTAACTTTAGTGTAAATGGAGAGGATGGCGCTATGAGAGTTTCTCTTGATTAGCTATGCTTTACCTAGTCTCATATAAGCAAAAGATTATTAAACTTGTTGTAGTGGATGATCTCGTATTGAATAATGTTGAGGATAATAATCACGTATTAGGGACGATGTTGTTAAATTGGACTTTAACAAGAGAGATCAATTGCTGATTTTTGTAGCCTCGGGAAAGTATTTTCACATGATCCTAGGTGTTGGGAATGTGGGAATCGTCGTGGACACCACATCACACTTTTGGTTTGGTGAAAACCCCCTTGGATTTGAGTGGGGGATTCATGGGTTTGGTGATGAGATTTGTGGGCTTGTGTTGGGGCTTCACACCCACAAACAAGATTAAATTATTCTAATTGAATGTTGAGTTTGTAAAGGGGATTCTAACTCAACCATTGGACTTGTATAAAATGAGATCAAGTTCATTGTGACATTTCATAATTGTGGTGTGGATGCTTGGTAATTTTAGTCCAACTGTGGTGACCTCAATCCAACCAAATGGAGGAGGATGAAAGGCCTCAGTTCTGTTGTTAAGATGTTTTGGTTTTGCATCTAGGATAATGATGGGTTAGTCTGTTGTTTTGTATTTATCTTAGGAAGGTTTTATGTGGTAAACAACATGGAGAGGGATCGAGTATGGCACCCTAGTGAATCCGTGTAAGGGAGAGAACCTTGTAGTTGTTTTGGGGGACCTTTTTGTGCAATTGTAGGAAAGAAAAGTCTAAGTAGAAGCCAACAAAGTGGAGCCAGACTTACCCTAGCCGCAAACCTCTTGGAGAAGAAGGTTGAGTAGGCCTTAGACTTGGATTAACATCTACAAGTAAGGAGAAGGCCCAAGGGCCTATTGGTGGTTGTTGTGAGTAGTAAAGTGAAGTTTGTTAGGCATGTTCTTGCTATATTAGACTACAAATTTGGAGGGATGCTAAACCTATTTAGTAGCAGACCTCAATCCGTGGGATGAAGGAATTGACTGCTGTCAAAGAAAGTGTTGGCCGCAACCTGTTGATGCCACAGGGCCTATGTAAGGGTTACCTCAGTCCGAGGACTAGAAAAGAGGACTAGTTTCCCTCTTGTTGGTAGACTGTGTGGAGTGTTAAGGGCCATGTAAGCCTCATGTAACATACCAAGGTTTGTGGGAGAATACTTGTGCAGGGAAAGGAGGGTTTGGAGGGGAAAAAGGATGCCCTAACCATCAACCACTATTCAACATCAAAGTCAGCCACTGTTCAACAGACCTAGTCATCCATTGGGGCATTTTTAGGGCTTCTTAAGGGATGGAAAACACTAGAACACAACAAGGATAAGAAACAATTTTGGACAACCCTTGAAAGATGGAAATGGATGATTTGAGAGCGGAAACAACAATGGTTTTGAAGCTATTTTTTTGGCACATAAATCGAGAAGGATTTGTGTAGTAATGTACTGTAAGTGTACCTTGTTATTTTGTGTAAAGAATTGGACCATCATGCTTGGTACGGGAGCCCATGTGTTCTAGATTTAAGAACAAGGTTTTTGGGCTTGAAATTCATGTATACTTGTGTATGATCTAATTGCTATTTTTGTTTTTTCCGATGTGCTAAGTAGTTAGGCATATCAGCATGTTTATGCTTACAGTTCAAACATTGAAATTTGTGTATAACTTTCAAAGACACAGACCATATCCAAGGTGTAGTCAAAATCTAACATCAATGAAAAAATATTCTAGGTAGAAAAATGGAAAGGTATTTTGAATCAACCTAAGGAGTTCTCTTACTTGTAGGTGCAATATTAACACTTGACCAATGTAGTGTTTGAGATCAGTATCATGATTAGACACATATTACAAAGGATCAACTTCGCCCCACTGAACTTGCCTAACTTGGTGGAGAGACCCATTAATGT
>WSFP011465492.1:0-18407 GCA_009831015.1 Picea engelmannii
CGTGGCCTATCCAGGTGATCCAGGTGGATATCGGTGGCCACCCACCTTTTCCAAATGGCTCAAAACAGTTTTCTGGCCATTTTGGCAATTTACTATTTTTAGCAGGTTTTAACATCCGGGGCCATTTTGAGGGTCCAAATGAATTTTTTTCGAGATAGAGGTTCTCAATTATATCCTAAGGCATACTTGAGCCTCCAAAATGAATCTCCTCGAAAATACCTTTCCAACGAGCTATCACATGCCTAAAACGGAGATCGTATGCAAAAGTTATGACCCCGGGAAGTTGATGTACTCACTTACCCAAACGGGGCCCACATGACTTTTGGTGCTTCATCTCCTAGGGTTAGGTTTTTAGATGTCTAGGACTTTTGGCATTCCTGTTTATTGTAAAAGGTCCTTCAAAGCGTCATTGTAATCATCTTCTTGCGAATGCGAGTAGCCGTCACATCTCTTCTCAGAGATAAGCTGCCACCATTCTAGCGAGTCTTTCACTCTATATTTTTACAGTCTCTGTACATTTCTCTGATTAATAGAAATCATGTATTATTGTATATTTGTGTTTATGGTTGCATCTCTGATACATTTCTGTTATATTATTGAATATCTGCAATATCTCTGTGCATTTCGTTATTATATCTCCGCTCTCATTTCGTGCCGAAAATAATCTGGATCACTAGGGGCTGCCATGTGGCACCCCTGTGTGGTGTAAAATTTGTTGGAGTCTATGAGGATCGAACTTAGGACCTCCATCTTTGGCATAGTCTCCATGTAGGCCAGGCCACCAACCCACCTACACATTAGTTCTTACCCTATAGTGGCTTCACTTATATTTTAGTTTGCGCTAAGGTTCATCAGGGTGGAGAAAGGGTCGGGGCTTAACTCCATCCCTGGTCACTATAGTATACCCATATACCATATGACCACCAATGTGTGGGAGTAGTCAACGGATGGTCGATGGGTGCTACATTTTAGGTCAGTGCCTGACCACATGGGCCATGCGACTGACACCTTTGCCGGAAAAGGTGCCAGTCCTCCTAGCAATGTGACATTATCCCACAATTTGTAGAACATGCATGTGTGCTAGTTTTTTGGAATAGGAATTCTCGAGAGCTAGGTTAGTCACACATAAGTGCATTTTGGCGAGAAGAGACAACAAGATTTTGGTGAAAAACATCCAAAGTTGTATTTTTCTCAGTTTTTGGCCAAACCAGGTGCAGGCATTGTAAAGCACTGATTTTGACACTTTGAGAATTAATGAAAATGATCCATTGGAAGCTGGACAAGGAGATTTATCCCAAGAGAGGGGTGATATCCTTTATCATTTTTTGAGTTATGTGCTTATTTTTTTATGGCTGCTTATGATTTTTTATGCTGCTCATATTAAGTAAATATTCATTAAGTTTATGTGCTTGCAAACTTGATCCCATTTCTTAAGTCACATAAAAATTTCACTTGCAAATTTGTACACACAATCCTTTTTCATTTTCATATCAAGGAAGGCAAGGTACTTCTATGATAAATTCAAGCACAAGGTAGAACCTCCTAAGGATTTGAAAAATGAGAGTGTTAGCACCAGTGGTCACCCTTAGACTACTAATAGGGTTTTCCTAGTACCCATTTGAAAATGAAAGATTAAAACTAGTTTTATCCTTGAGTGGATCAACAAGACTGAGTAAGAAAGGGAGAGGGTTGTTAGAATATAATTGATGTGCTTGTTTTACCATTGACAATATCTCTATTATCACCCAACCATAGGCTGAAGCCACCCTACGAGCACCTTAACCTTGACAGAGAATCACTTCGGAAGAAAACCCTAGGCTAGATAGCCAAACAAAGGGTAGCGCACCTTTCCCCAAGGATAGCACACCAACAAGAGTTGATCAGATGTTCCAAACCCTAGTCAAGAGAAAGTCCAAGAGTAACTGCTAGCTACAGCAGCTGCAACAACAGTTGTCCTCCAAACCTGCGCAGAAACTAGGCAACTGCAGTGCGCACAAGTGTTTCTCTGCAATTTTGAGACTGTCTGCCAGAATGAGAATTGGCCTCTTGTATTTATACTAATTTTGGCTAACTGCCTGGGCTCAATTCTCATTCTGGGTATTTCTTTGTTCAATATATATTATTATTTCTGGCCGACTTCTTCTCTTGGAGGCTAATAACCTAATATGAATTATCTTCTTGAGCCGACAAGTCTTCTAGGGTTATTAGCCAACTCATTAGGGTTTCTTCTTGCTTCCCGGAGTATTATATCCTCATCAAGTTTACACGTGGAGGTAAATACCTCCCGTAGCTACCATAATATTAACACTCCCTCCTAGATAGGGAGGTATTGCAGGTAATGGTCTTGAGCACAAAAACATACCATTCACCCGGTAGCATCAACATAGTCGTATAGACTAGATCATGACTAGATCATGAGCACCATCATCATCATTAGTGTCATCAGCTGCATCATCTCTCGAAACCATACTCTATCTTAGTAATCAGACATGATGCTCACTCCACAGAGTGATATAAGAGCCATTCTTCTAATCTCAAAGAGTAAATGTTCTAAACTATTTTCCGTCTGGGAAATCTCTGTCCTTTGATTATACATCCAACACTGCTGATAGTATTCAGGGAAATCAAAACAAAATAAAACACAATTGTGTCTATCCATAGTAGTACATAACTACAATCCAGTGGTACACTACCACACAAAGTAACACACAAGTACTTGATCAAAAATGTATAGTCACGAACAATGGAACACATCCACCATAGTAGTATACATCTACTGTCATATAGTCTTCATAACAATCATTTGATATCAACCTGCACAGAAATAATGTTATGATATAAAATGAATCATCTGGGCCAATATTTCACTCACATCTATGAGATCTAAAAGAATATATGCCCTTAGAGTAGAAAAATGAGATATTTGGACTATTCTTCTCAAGCAAGGAAGAATAAATGTCATGTTTTCTGAAGCTGGACCATTCCCCGCCCTGGGAGATTCTTCCTACACTAATCAAAGTGCACCCTAGAGAGAATGTATAAACCCTAAAGAAATGCCTGTCCCTGATTGCTAATCCTGGACCATTCCCCACCCTGGGCCATTATTCCTACACTAATCAAAGTGCACCCTGGAGAGAATGTATAAACCCTAAGGAATGACTTTCCAGACCATTTCCTCTGTTAACCATAAGAGGAAAAGACTATCTTGCATCAACCTCCAAAACTGACCATTCCTCATGTTAACCACAATGAGAAATTGTTGTCCAACGAGGCGGGCCAGTCTTCTTGAGTAACCCTCAAGAAGAGAGACTTCCCTAGACCACTCCCCATGTTAACCACAATGGGAAGTCGTTGTCTATGATACATCAACAATGTGGACCATTTCCCATGTTAACCACAATGGGAAATCCCTGTCCGTCAGAAATCTCAATCCACTTTCCGAACAGGAAAGAATCTATCTAGGATGGACTATTTTTCAATGAATGTCTTCAATAATATTTTTAGTGCTCCCTCCCAACTTGGGAGTCATCTCTTCCTTTTTCATAAGGAAGTCATCTCCACAAGCTCCATCTTGAGTACGCAATCTCTTTCATTTTTTACCAAATTTTCTGCTTATCTGCTCATCTGTGGAGATATGTATTGGAGAACCACTTTCTCCTTTCTGGACTTCATTAAGGATAATGTAATGCTTGATTTCAAATGTACTTTGGTCTGGAACACTAGTTTTCTCTGAAGGCTTCATGTAGCTCTGATCAATAGAGTATATCATTGTTGGAAATTTGGAACATATCCATGTGGCACTTCTTTTGTCATAATGAGATCTGATCTACTGAGTAATCATCTTGATACAATATCTTTGTTATAGAAAATCTTCACCACGCTTTTGCTATGCATTGGAGGTTCTACACCAAGTTATCTAATTTCATCTATATACAAGGGTCTCTTTCTGGTATGCCTCAAAGTCTTGAGGTTGCTCTTCATATGTTCTTGTTCATTTTCTCTGGAGAATAGTCTTTGCATTCATCTTGATGTAGCACTCCAACCCATGGATGATATAATGACTTATGTAGAGGCATGTTTGGTTTACCGGAATGAGCAATCATATTCTTCTCCCTCCATCTGGGAGAAACTCTAGTTCTATATCTTGCAATTCTTTCATTCATAAGTATTTTGTACACCGTTCTTCATCACATCTTTTAGTTCTTCTTGATTTCTTTCATATTAGGATGGTAATCTTGTGATTCTTGATATAATGACTGGTTGTTCAGGATTCTCCTCTTTCTTGGAATCTTCATGTTATTCCTCACGTTTTTCTTTATATTTTGGGTCCATGGAGTTTCTTATAGATTCCATGCTCGAAGGATTTGACTTCTTTCTTTCATCATAGGATCATAGATTTTGATGGACAACTAGGGATACTTTAAGGCTTCTCTTCGAAGAAGACTTCTTCTGAGGTTGAACTGAGCATGTACTATATTTCATGGTTACTACCATGGATATATACTTCATCATCTTCAATGGATCATAGGATTATCTTCCTCCTAATCCTTGCTTCATGTATGAGTGCATATAATCAGATCCCTCCATCTAACAGAGTCCATGCTTTTGTCTGCATCCTTACTATCTTCTACAATATATAATTGGCTCTCTGTCTAACAGAGTCCATGCTTTCATCTTGTTGTCTTCTACAAAACATCATAAGTCTTTCTCCAATTTCCTCTTGATTACTGACTTCTTTCTGTCTTTACTTCTTCTAAGTCTCTTCATGATTTATTGGGCTTATCTTGCAATAGTTTCCACATGATTTTCTTGATGTATTTCATTCTTTCATGTATTATTCAATGATATCAATCCTTATATTGTTGTTCTTCCATCGGTATAGTTCTTCTTGGAATACATTATCTTCCAAGAGATAGATATACATGATATGTACAGAGACGATGCAAACAAGATATGCACAAGGAATAGGAAGAGTATTGTTACCTTCAAAAGAAGAAGTCTCTTTCATCCTGCTTAGTCTTCTTTGTAGGGTCCTTTTCTTCAACAACTGATGCTTCGTGTTTCTTCTTCCTTTTCTTTAGATCGGGACAATGACTCTTGTAGTGGCCATATTTTTTATAGTTGAAGCATTATACTTCTGAAATGTCTTTCTCTTGATTTGGCTTCCTCGAACCAAAATTCCTTTTCTTCCTGAAATTCTTGAATCTTGTTGTGAAGGCTTGATCATCGTACTTCTTTTTGGGTTTCTCTTTTTCATGATCTTTGATTCTTCTTGAGCACAACAAGTCCAAATTTCTTCAAATGTAGGATACTCCTTCCTTGTGTTCATGCTTGCAGCAAATGCATCCCATGTCTTGGAAAGACCATTGAGTACTATGTTTACCAATTCCTTCTCTAAAATGATCTCTTCAATAGCTTGTAGTTAATCTCTTAACTAAGATATCCTCACAAAATATGATGTTATGTTTTCCTCATCATTCATCTTCATGTCACGGAGCTCATTCTTCAGACTCATAACTTGTCCAATGTTTCTGACCGAGAAGAGATTTGTTAGGGCATCGTACATCTTGTTCGATGAGTCAAGATGGGAGATGTAGGGTATCAAGTGGTCTTTTATAGATTCTACTATGATAATCATATCATTGATGTCACTGTATTTGAACTTCTCCATAGCTGCAATGTTTTGTGGTTCCTTCTATTTTCCTTCTTCAAACTCTGGTTTCATGATCTTTCATTTCACGATATCCAACACTTTATTCTTGGTAAGGATGAGGTCGATCCTTGTCTTCCACGATCTGAAGTTAGAAGATCCATCTAACTTGTTCTCTGACTTCATAGAAAAAGTCATGGCTGCTTTGACTTGGTCAAAACCTAAATTTGACCATAAACTCAAACTTGACGTCTTGGCTTGCTGAGAGTACCAGGAGATGCGCTAGGCTAGGGTGCATTGGCGCATTGATCTGTTCAGATATTAGGTCAATCTCTTCACTTAAGGTGTCTCAATGAGAGGATTAGGGTTTCTACAACTGCACCTGCTAGTAACCCTAGTTGCAGTGCTTTGGTGACTGCTCTTGCTAAAAACCCTAGTAGCAGTTCTTCAACGAGCTTAACATCCTTATGCCTATTTTCCTTCCAGTGGTTAGACTGAATGAAGGAGGTGTGGGCCCATAACCTATTAGAATATAATGGATGTGCTCATTTTACCATTGACAATATCTCTATTGTCACCCAACCATTGGCCAAAGCCACCCTCCGAGCACCTTAACTTTGACAGAGAATCACTCCGGAAGCAAACCCTAGGCTAGATAGCCAAACAAAGGGTAGCACACCTTTCCCCAAGGATAACACACCAACAAGAGTTGATTAGATTTTCCAAACCCTAGCCAAGAGATAGTCCAAGTGTAATTGCTAGCTGCAGTAGCTGCAATGAAAACTGTCCTCCAAACCTGCGCAGAAACTAGGCAACTGCAGTGCACACAAGTGATGCTCTGCAATTTTGAGACTGCCTGCCAGAATGAGAATTGGCCTCCTGTATTTATAATAATTATGGCTAACTTCCAGAGCCAACTTCTCATTCTGGGTATCTGTCTGTTTAGTATATATTATTATTTCTGGCCGACTTCTTCTTTTGGAGGCTAATAACCTAATATAAATTATCTTCTTGAGCCGACAAGTATTCTAGGGTTATTAGCCAACTCATTCAGGTTTCTTATTTCTTCCTGGAGTATTCTATCCTCATCAAGTTTACACATGGAGGTAAATACCTCTCGAAACTACCATAATATTAACAAGGGCATCCAACTGATTGTATATTAATAATATTCCATTGGGCATGGAGTCAACACAACAAATCCCTCACACACCATACTCTCACAAATGAGGAAACGATACCTAATACTCAATGAAATAAGGTTTTCAAGTATGAAGAAATAAAGGAAAACATAAATGAATATCTTGTTCTCACAACAACTTGATTAAAATATTCCCCAATAGAAAATCTAATACCAGAAATCAATTCTAGTACTAAATTATAGGATCAAACACCATCGTGCGAATCGTGCAAATACAAAAAATCATCTACTTCCCATGAATATGAAAGACATAGATCATTCATACATCAGGTATAAAGACTTTACATTTGATCAGATGAAGGAATAAAGGAACATGAGGAAAAACACAAGTTGAGTCTCAAGCACGGTTGGATCTCATATTAAGAAATATAACATACATAGCAGAAGAGTTTCTACAAAATGCCTCAAGACCATAGTACCAAACCCCTTTCAGGTTTTTCTTTCCAAAATTTTAGTCTCGAACCCTCCTATCATTGAAACTTCCCCGATATATAGTCTATCCTCCATCCCTACTATAAGGAATTTGATATCAAGTAGTTACATAGGATTCCCCTTATCTTAGGAGTTTGTTATAACAAAATGATAACAAACTACTAAATTTTAGGATCCAGTTCTTTGAATAAATTAATATATACAGATCCTACCTAATATTATATGATTCGAAGAAAAACTACTTGATTTAATCCACATGATTCTTTAACACATCCACTCCAACTGTTAGTTGAAACAATCTTGAATCTGATTTGACTGTATACTTTCACAACATCATGGAACTCCCTGCAAAAACTCTACTTATAACACTTTCACAGTGTGAAATCCTTCACTGTGAAATAGTTATTTCATCCTCGCTACGAAACTATGCTTAAAATTCTTTGGCACTCATAATTTTCATTTTCCACTTGTGTTCTTTGAATCTTCTTTGACTACCATTTGTGCCCCACCTGCTGCTTCAAAATATGGAAAGTTAATTTTCTGCCATATTTTCTGGAGATGATGTTTTACTTGTTGGTTGATCTAGGAGGATCTCGATGGCCATCCACCCTCTCAAATTGGCTCAAAACAGTTTTTTGGCAACTTATTATTTTTAACAATTTTTCGGTTCCCAAACTTCCAGGGCCTAAACAATTTTTTTTCACGATCAGGCACCTCAATAATGTTCCAAGGATCTGATAGAGCCCCATAAATGAATATCCTCATAAATACCTTTCCAACAAGCTATCATGCACCCTGAACGTAGATCATATGAAAAATTTACAACCCCGATAAGTTAATGTACTAACTTACCCCAACAAGGCCCACATGACTTTTGGTGCTTCATCTCCTAGGGTTAGTGTTATAACCCTAAATTGCACCACACATGCTTACCTGGTATCAAGCCATCTCATATCCCTTCTTGGCCAAAGAACTACTAAACAACTCTTTGAAAATCCTCTTTTATAAAGGCCCACGCGCCCTACTCCATTACTGCATGTGTGTGCACGCTGGCTGACCCAAAACAGCCCGCGTGGACCGACAAACGCACAAAAAAAGGAAAGTTCCCGACGGAACACAAAAGCTATGGGTGAGTTAATTGAAACTCTCGGCCATGCATGGTCGAGGGTTCATCCAAATACCTAGCTCCTTCTAGCCTATAAAAGAAGGGGTAGGGGTTCCTTTTTGGAGGAGGGAAAATATAGCAAAGAAACTCTGTCCATTTTCCTATTCCCATTGTCCCAACCCTTTAGCATTTTATTATGCCAAAGGAGATACAAAGCAAAGCAGTTGGAGGACAGTAGAAGAGGAGCCCAGGATCAAGTTCACGGAGCGGTGGCCGTTCTCAACTTTTGTAAGCTGACTCATTGAAAGTAATAAAGAAAATGCTTTTCCCGTCCCAATTCATGAACGTTTTATAGTTTGATTAGTACATGTTTGGATTTCTAACCCGTTAGTATATAAGTAGGATGCATGCGTAGTTGTTTCTTGTATTGTATGCAGGTCGGCTTTGGAAGGAGTATTGCGAACAAGTAATCAAGTACAATGGAGGATCGACGTCAAACGTCAGGAACGAGGTAGGTTGATCTTTCCATGCATTTACTAAGAAAAGGGGATTTAAATCTAGGGATGAGGGTAGAAAGTAGTTTTTCTTCGGTCATATTTGCATGAAAAGTCTGAACTCTATTTGCTAGTCCATAGGGAGATTTCCCTCACAACATAATTGGCGACCATACTGGGGAGAATCTGTAAGGGTTCCTGGAATTTTATTTAGTTTTTGGGTAGTTTTAAAGACTAGTTTTTCTTGCCTGTTTTTTCTTTTAGTTTCTGTAAGGTCTGAGCTACCAAAGAGTCTAGTTTTCCATACAATCTTTCTCTGATTTTCTTGACTGTGCTTGTCAGGACCCACAGAGGCACACATGGCCTACATAAGGTCTGCATGTGTGTACCCGTGCCCTACTCTCTTATAGCCCGCATGTGAACGCTAGTTGAATAAGTAGTAGTAGCGTGTAGAGTTCAGAGAACTTTAGAGACAGTCATCCTCTTCCCTGTCAGAATCACACATTCTCAGGGGGTTTTCTGAAATTCTGTCTGAGTCTTGTTTGCTAACAGTCCTATCTCAGATTGTTTTTTCTTTATCATTTTTCCTTAAATTATTTGTTTTTCTGTTAAAAAGAGTGTCCAAGCCTTCAAGGGATCTTGGTTATCAATATCAGAGGTCTCTTCCTGGTTTTGGGTTATTTGTTTTCATTTTTCTCAAAGTTTAGATATACACACGGTCTGTACAAGGCCAGCCCTCGTGTACATGCCCTCTGTCTCTATCCAGCGCGCGTTCACACGCGTGCTATTTGATTAACAGTCGCGTGCTTGTACATGATACTTTTTGTTGAGGGTAAGGCAGTCATCCTTTCCCTTGATAAGAATTATTTCTCTCAGGTGTTTGGATCTCTGTTTGAGCAGTCAATAGCTTAGGATTAGTCTTACTCTTAGCCGGTTTTTTCTCAGTTTAAAAAGTTGTCATAAAAATAAAGAATTTTTAAGGTTTTTAGACAAGTGTGAGAGTTTTTTTTTTTAAATTGCTAGTGCATGATTTTTGACCTGATTCTTTGCAATCTACGATTAGGCCAGAATTGTTTTTCTTGGTTTTTGCTTGTCAGTAATTTTCCTTTTTTGCTCTACTAGCATTTAAATAAATAAAAAATCTCTTTTCATTTTCTTGTTTGGTTGAAAAGTGTGTTTCTGCATTATTAGCCAGGGAAAAGTCATTTATTTCATAAGTTTTTTGCAATTCACTTAGATCATAAGTAGCTCATAGTCGAGTGAAATTCCTTTGGGTTTGCTGTCCAAAATCTTAAAAAAGTTAATTTTTTTTTTTTGAAAAGTTGTTGAAATTTTGCATTAAGTAAAAGTTTTGTTTCCATATTTTTTATTCATTTTTTGCTTTCTTCTTTTACACATCATCAGTTTCACTTTCATACCCCTTGACGTAAGACAATTCCATAAAATTAACGCTGAATTTAAAATCTACTAGACTTTTATGTTTGTAGGGTCCACCAACTAGTTCAAGATTAGGGCCTTGGATTAGGTTGGAGAGGAAACTCTTCAAAGCCATTTAAGATCAAACATTGGAGTCTGAGTTAGGGAGTGTCTAAGTCCAATGTCATGAAAGTTATCCGGGACCCCCCTCTAACATAGGGGATAAACACGAGGTCACGTGCAGAAAGGTAGTGGAGATAACCCCTCCAAAGCGGGACCAATCATAGTGGAGAACACATATAGAGGGCTTGTTTTTGGATTCCATCGTTTTCATTTTCCACGGGGCTTCGTGGGTCTAGAATCCATTTGAGGTCCTCAATTTTCTTCCAAAACATTTTCTCTCGATACCCTTGACAGGTTTCGGGCTCGATACCCTGCTCATTATGGTCTACCCGACTTTCGAATGTACCCACCTGGTGACTGTTGCGCGCTGGCAACCTAGTGCCAATATTTTTTAGGGACATACACAGGTGACTACAGGGGTATACTGCGGTACCTAGGAAAGACATCAGACCACGCTTTGTATAGTATACCAGGAGGGTGCTTCCGTGTTCAAGTTGCACTTGCACCGGTAAGTTTCTCTAGTGTTGGTTGTTGTAATTATTCTTTGTTGTTGGGAAATAATACCCTACGGACTAGCAAGCTAGGGCTAGACTTGCATGTAGATCATGACCTTAAAGAAATCACTTTTAACCTATCACCCCAAAAATTAAAACCCCATTTTCACATACAAACATGGAAAGAACCCACTAACCTTTTTACTGATGTTTGGTGTAGATCCTTTGTTGTGCTTTGTCCACTTGCTTACGCTGCTCCTTCCAAAGTTAACCTGCAATCAAGACAAAAACACTACACATGCATGCAAGTTTTCTACTTAAGGGTTATAAATTAAGCATAAATTACAAAAACCAAATATAACTCATGCATTGGGATGGAAAAAGTATTCTTCTATTAATCTCAAGATGAATCAACTTACAATAATGATAGAGATAGGCCACTGTTCCTTGATCCTGATCCTGGGCTCCTCCTCTTCTTTGTCCTCCAAATGCTTTTCTTGAATTCTTCTTAGGCTTGAGGAAAGGCAAAAGGGTTGGGACAAATGGATTCGGCAATTGGGCAGAGTTTCTTTGCTATCTTTTTTCCTCCTCCAAATAGTACCCCTACCCCTTCTTTTATAGGCTAGAAGGAGCTAGGGTTTTGGATGAACTCTTGGCCATGCATGGCCGGGAGTTTCAGTTAACTGACCCATAGTTTTTTGTCCCGTCGGCAACTTTACTGTTTTTGTGCTTTGTTAGGTAAATGTGGGTTGTAGTAGGCCAACCAGCATTCCAACTCGTGCAGTAGTAGGCCTGCCAGCATTCCAACACGTGTAGTAGTAGTTTAGGGCACAGTTTACTTGATTTAAGAGGATTTTCAAGAGTTTATTCAGCATGGCTTTGGCAAGGAAGGGATATGAGTTGGCCTGATGCCAGGTAAGCATGTGTGGTTCAATTTAGGGTTATAACAGATGCCCCCTAATGTGTGAGGTCAGAAGAGCATCTGATGGCCGAAATACATTACCAATTCTTTACCAATCTGTATTGATATGATGAATGAGTGAGCCCAAGAATCAGGAATCAGGAGGTGGCGTCTGCAAAAAATATCAAATGTCTCACCGAGGCGGGCATACCCATGCTCGGGATAAAATAGAACCATGGCTACCAATCAAATACACTGTAGATCCATGTCAAACAACTATGAAGAGTAGCCACGAATAATACACAGCGGAGCTACATCTCGAAATAAAAAAGATATACATATAAAGTATCCATCTCCCAGAAGATAATTCAGCCTGATGGCTGTACTTTAGAGCTCGAGCAACAACTTCAAAATATTCTAAACTTGGGTAGGAGTGTCATATGAGTGTATGACTGCACTACCCAGAGGTCTTCGACAACTCGTCGATTATGGACTTGATAATCTTGATGATCGGACTGAAGGCTTCAATGATTTCTAACAAAGACTCAATTGGACGTTCAGGATGGCCGGGTATGCAGACAAGAGACATATGCAGAGGGGTTGACTCAAGCTTAGTGACAAACTTCCCTTGGATAATAGCACGACAAGTGATAAGACTTAGGTAGCATATATGTTAATCATAAGTCTACGAAGCAGGAGGCAACACAAACTCTCCATATGTCTAGAAGAGTAACCAAACGGTGGAGGACACAACTCTATATAGCGATGAAAATCTTCCTAAGGTCGTACTACATCCCATAATTTGATGATCAAACAGACAGATGTGCTTCATCCAAGGGCGACTCATGATGCTACCAATAAAGAAAATACTTTTCCCATCCTCTTTTTGGGGTATATTTGATTTTTTTTTTTCTTTTTGATGGTTTTTGAAAAAGAATAAAGGAATAGTTACGTTACAACAGAGGAACGAGTACAACAAACATACAAGCTTGAGGCACAAGGACAAGACTGATGTTATGGGAAATAATACTCAGAAAAAATCCTCCAGTGGCCAAAGGTGTTAAGACGCAGAAACAAACTGTTACAAGGCTGATGGGTAAAGGATGCAAATGCGGTTCATAGAACACACAATGCTAACGTCCTTCGATGTAATTTTAACGAGCCCAGAGAAGGGAAGCTCGGTAATTTTTCATATTTAGGGAGTCTGAAAAAGTATAAAAGGAAACTCCGTTGGGGTACCTTTTTCGAAGATAGTCTAGTCGGTTCGAAAAGGGGTAAACTAGCACCAACTAGACGTCAATTCAAAACCATTTTAACGAGTGTGAAAAGGACAAGATCACTCGGCTATTTTTTCACTTTTAAGGAGTCTGAAAAAAGCTTAACTATGGACTCCATCAGGAATGTTCTTCTGGACCATTTTAACGAGTGTGAAAGAATAAGGTCACTCGGCGATCTTTTCAATTTTAGGGAGTCTGAAAAGAGCTTAAATATGGACTCCGGGGGGGTTTCTTTTTCGTAGATTTAGTCCCTCAGGCCCGAAAAAGGAATAAAATCATACCTGAGGATACTCTTCTAAAGAATGGAAATTCAATAGAGTATTCCTTTGTTCATACAGTTGACCGTCCGGACCGAAAAAGGGGTAAACTACCGCCGGATAGACGTGACTTCAAATTTCAGTTTAACGAGCGTGAAAGATCACAAGATCGCTCGACAATCTTTTCATGTTTAGAGGGTCTGAAAAGGGCTTAAAAGGAGACCCGTTATGATTTGGGAGTCTGGAGGGTAAGTCAAAGAGTGAAAAAAAACCATGCAAATGAGGCTCAAACTCATATTCAGGAAAGACTATACGGACTCCCGAGCCTACAATGTTGTTTAGAAACGGCATGGACACCATAATGCAACCAGGACCTACTTAGGGCATCCATGTTTTGGTAAGCTCTACCACCAAGTTGCGACACTTCTAGAGTAGATATGATGGCTCCGTGTCACAACCGGATGGGATCGATCCTATATCATAAGAAAAAAGGAAACAAGATGCAACAGTTGGGATGAAATCCTACCCTATATGCTCAAGTTGATTTTTAAAAAAATAATTTTTTTATGGACCGTCAATAATTTTTTGAATTTTTCGAAACTTAATCAAAATTGTCCCAATACCTGATCAAATCCCTCCCATATAACTCCTGAATCACTCAAAATGATTTTTAGTATAAATAAACTGATAAAGGAGCCCAAAAAAGTGACAAAAAGAGGCCAAAAAGTCTATAAATAGAAGCTGGTAGCTCATTATCACCATTGCTGATTTGGAAATTGACTCTGGAGCCAAAAGACCCCCTTTTGCCAAAGATCGTGATTCCAAGAGATACAGTGGACGAAACAGACTTCTGCTTGGACCAAGTAAGTACAAACTCCCTTGTCTTGTTATTCAATACTTCATTTATTGCTTTTAGTTGATTTTGGGGGTGGGCGTCGACCTCAAAGAGGTCGGCCCTAGGCAAACGTGGGCTGTCCAGGGACAGCCCGTGGGTACCCGTGTGCAGAGCCAAGCCTGCCTACAGGTACCTGTGACTGTCGCCTCAATAGGCCGCGGGTACCCCCCATGATGCAAAAATTAATCTAAACAAGTCCTGACCCCCCCCCTTTTTTTCTTTGTTGTGTTGGCATGATGTATGTTCAGTGGAGGGAGAGGGAGCACGAGGCCGCCAATGAGTTAGTGGTCATAGATCCGTACGTTATGGCCATGCTGACGCAGTGTGGTTTAGTGAAATTCTTTTTGTGTCAGTTTATGCACGTGCAACCAAGGCTACTGAACGCCCTGGTTGACTATTGGCACCCTGATGCAGAGTCTTTCATGATAGAGGGGAAATCCTTGGTGCCCACCACCGAGGATATTTATTTTTTGACTGGCCTCTCAAGGAGAGGGGAAGTAGTCAACTTTCAGACTTTTCTTGCAGGGTCGAGCAAAGTCTCGGAGCTGATAGAGGAGTATTGTGAGGTTGGGACCGATCAAAGATATTCCTCGGTACCCATTAGTAGGATTATCAGCCTCTCCCTTCAGACTATTTTATCGCTCATTGGGCGGATTACCGACTCTGCAACCGTGCATCAGGCTTCGCGTGCACATATGAACTGTGCAATCCAGTGCATGAATGCACAAATTTTTGATTGGATTACGACACTACTAGCGAGCATGACGGGTCAGTTGACAACTTGCAGACAGTGGACACACAAGAATTTTGGGTTTGGGACCATCCTGTGTTCGTTTTTCTTCGAGAGAGTTCCATGTTTTAGTCCTTGGCTGACAGTACAAGAACATCTGGCTACCTTCCCCGCAGTATACAGATGGGCAACATTGCTGCCGTGGTAGGGTGGTGGAAGGACCGTAGAGGCCTTCAATGATGACTTTTTTGCCTGGCTGTCACGGCAGATCCCAGCTATTGAGGACTACCCATATGCGGGGATCGACTTCTCCAAAGATCTAGCGATACCAGTGCCTCCTAGTGAGGAGCGAGGGGAGATGGGTAAGTCTCCACCTATCTAGTTTTTTTGTTTTCATATGTAATTTTTATGTCTTTTTTGATATATATATATATATATCATGTTTTTGTATAACAAAGTTTTTTGATGGGTGAATGTTTATTGCATGCAGATGTGGGACCCATGCGACCTGCCGACTATGCATGGAATAGGCGTCGCCCACGGCCAGAAGCCGCAGCTGCCGCCGCTGGAGGAGCAGCAGTAGCAGGGAACCTCCTAGCAGGGGAGGCCGAGAGGGTCCTGAGGCGGATTGAGCGGAACTTTACTGCGCTCACTCGCACAGTTCCCATGGCAGAGATAGAGGACCTGCCACCCTCTTTGCAGACTCATATTGTAGGGGTACCTCGGACATGGGTCCGATTGTTTAGACGTTTGGGCCAGGCTGTATATGATTATAACAGGGCCCATAGGCCCTGAACAGACTTTATACTTTTATGTGCCCCAAGCATTGATATGTATATATTTTTTGAGGGCATAAGCCCTAGTGACTCGTTATGGTTCCCACTTGTGAGGCGCTTGCACCCATCTATGTACTTGAGGATTTTATGATGTTTATATATGGTTTTTTATCTCTTTTGTGTCTTATGGATTATGTGTGCAAAAATGTATTTACATGTTTATGTTCATGATCTTTTTATATGTGGGCAAGATGCCAATCTAAAATGTGATTAGCTAGAGTATCTATGATTTGATTTAGACTCCTAGGAACATGAAAATATGTAATATAATCAAAATTGCATTCCAAGAGACGTACCCTAAGGAACCGTCGGTGTAAAGTTGGGTCATGAACCCGGTATATTCTGTTCAGCTGCGACACAACCAGTTGAGCATCTAGATAGACTCGGAGATGAGAGATACCCATTGAAAAAGCGTCACGAAGCAACTCAATAACTGCACTATACTCAACAACATTGTTTGTGGTGTCACCTAAGCATATACCTCCGGAAGATAACAACTGACCCTGTGGTGTAAATATTACCCAAGCTGCAGAGGCAAGCCTCCGCGTGTGTCGACTAGACCCATCTGCATACCCAATGAACACCTCAAACTCACTTGACATCTGCCATATTGACGAAAGATAACATCAATGACACGTCCATAACACGTTTTAAAAGAAATGTAAAAAAGTAATAGTGCAAAGACTATACATATGTTACAAAAGGTTACCCACAGTGACCGTTCTATGAGTAATACTTCTTGAGGTAGAGCCCATTTCTAGGCTCCGCCAAAGCATTCCCTTCAAAATCGACTAGATGATAAGCACCCTTTTTTAAAACCTCCTTAATAATGAAGGGTCTGAACCACATGGGTTTAAACTTTCCTGCCCCCAGGGGGTCCTTATCTTGGTCATAGAGCAGGACAAGGTTGCCCTCAGATAAAAATTGAGGGTGAACGGACCTATCATATTGACACTTGACCTTATGTTTATGAGCCTCATTGGCCAAGGCCGCATCACGACACTGTTCATCAAGTTGCTCAAGGTGTACTAACCGTTCTTCAAGCGGATAAGTGTCTGGAAATAACTGTACTACCAATTTCAGAGATGGAATTTGACATTCGATGGGAAAGACTGTCTCCAGCCCGTAAATGAGTTGGAAAGGTGAGAAACCAATTGCAGTCTTAACTGAGGTTCGATAAGCCCATAATGCTGAGTATAACATCAAATGCCAATTCGACTTGGCTGAGTTGATAGTTCGCTGTAGAATCGTCTTAAGAGTTTTTCTTACAACTTCCACCTGCCCGTTGTCTTGGGGATAGTAAGGTGATGAGTTTTCTTGCTGTAACCCAAGCTTTGATGTTAACTCAGACATCATTTGGTTCTGAAAGTGACTGCCATGGTTAGTGACAATCTCTCTCGGGACGTCGAACCGTGCTATAATCTGGTTAAATAAGAAGAGAGTTGCAGTCTCTCCATCATATTTGAACGTTGGCATAGATTTGACCCACTTAGTGAAGTAGTCGACAACTACAATGATATAGCGGTGCTCCTTGGATGATGGGGGGTTACATGTAGTGTAATCAATCCCCCACTTAGTGAAGGGACCGACTGTGATGACAGGAAACATGGGAGCTGGATGTGCCCTCATCTTCCATGAGAAGATTTGGCATGGATGGCACTTGTTGACCGACTCGATACAATCTTTCATAAGTGTGGGCCAGAATTAACCTACTCGTAAAATGTTTTGGGTTGTTGCCAACCCAAACAAGTGACCGCCACAGGCTCCTGTATGACAATCGTTGAGCACTATGACGGCCTCCTCATGAGTGAGACATCGGTGCAAGATACAGTCTACACCTCTCCGATACAACGTATCATTGAGTATGAGATAGTTCTTGGCTTGATGGCGTATCCGCTGACGCTTATCACGAGAAGCAGAGGTGGGGCACTTCAAAGTCTGGAGATAGATCAGTATATCTCTGTACCAGGGGTCTGAAGATTCAATCAAAAACATATCCCCCTGGATAGGCAATTCCTCAGGCACAACGTCACCTGACTCAACCGAAAGTTCCGAGATAAGTTCTTCGAAGACCATTGACTTCTTGGACTTCGCTGAAATGAAGTCTAAGTCAAATTCTTGGAGGACTACCATCCATATACTAATTTTTCCGTCGATAACCCGTTGTGTCAACATGTACTGGAATGGATTCACGACGACAACGACGGTGGTCTTGCGAAATAGAACATAGTGACAGAACCATTGAACAGCATGAACTGCTGCCAATGCAAGTTTTTTGAGATGGGTATAATTAAGTTCCGGTCCTACGAGGCCTCGGCTCAGGTAATAAATCACGTATTTGGAAAATGAATCATCCTCCTGAACTAAAACCATGCCTATGGTTGACTCTGTGACAACTAGATATAATAAGAAGTATTTTTTATAATTAGGTGGCCATAGCAAAGGTGCGGTAGTGAGGGTGTGTTTTAATGAGTCGAAAGAGCATTGAGCGGCTTCGTCCCAGAAAAAGGGAACATCTTTCTTCAGTAAACGCATAAAGACCTTGGTGATTTTGGCATAGTTGGCGATGAAGCATTGTAAGAAGTTCGCCTTGCCT
>WSFP011465493.1:0-18407 GCA_009831015.1 Picea engelmannii
TATTTATAATTTATAAAACAATTTATTACCTGTAGCTTTACCATTATTTTCTATTATTTTTATTTTGGTATTTATCTACTCTAAAATCTAATTTCAATATGGTTGTATCATATATTCTCATGTTAGAATTAATTTAATTCCATTAGACCATAACATTTTTTTAGTCATATTCAGACCTATAACTAGTACATATATACAAAATTGTAATATGCTATAGACATTTAGCTTTTAATAAATTTACAATTGAAAATAATAATACTTTGTAGATTTTACACCTACAAAAATTGAGTGGACAATTTCGACTTATAAGCAGAAAGATAAATCACATTTCCTAGAAAAAAAATCGTGCTTAGAGTATAGCTAATCATCCAAAATAACATAGCCAGATAATTTGGATACAAAAATTTATATCTCATAAAAAGAATATCATAAACAAAGATTAAATTCATTTGAACCTGATACTATTGAATTGGGGAAAAACATGTTAAGTAAGACTACTCCTCCCAACCATAGACTAGAGAAGATATTGTCTTCTACCTTGTCACCCCCAAGCTCAGTTTCATGATCCAAAGAGAGGAAATGAACCTTGTGGCTTCTTGCAGAATTCGAGAGCTCAAGTACAAAATGGTCTTTTCTTTCCCATAATGCACATGATATTGCTTTATTTTACTTTTCAATATTCACGTACAAAAAATGGCATCCCATTCCCTTTGTGTACCCTTTATTTATTTTTTCCTAGGTCTTTTGACACATGTATGAGCCTCATGCGCTTTGACCACTTGCCAATTTTCAATCCCAAACTTGTCTTTTTTGATTTCCTAGAAATCCGGGATTTGTCTCTGCCAGTTTGAGTTAAACTCAAATGGCTCATCCACTTGTCTCTTATTACTGCCATTGATCATTCCTATTAATGGATCAATAACTTCCTCTTTTTAACAGTCATACTCAATGTGCCCCTCTTATTATAATTAAGAAATATATTGTTTTGATATTTAAAGATCCATCAAATCAAAATAACACAAATTAAAATGAGTCAAAATTGTTTTTGATAATTCGGGGTATCACATTCACCCCCCCTTGGAACTTAACACCATCCTCGGTGTTAATTAATATTCTTCCAGATCATTCTGAAAAAGAAATGGATATGCTTCCCACATATGATTCCCCATTTCCCACGTAGCCTCTTCTGGAATAAGGTGCTTCCATTGCACCTTTACCTGTCTGATGGCTCAATTCCAGAGTGTAAGTTCCCTCTTGTCAAGAATATGATCTAGTTATACTGGGAACTTTCCCTCGGGTTCCACCTGTATCATATTTCAATCCACAATATGAGTAGCATCATGTACATATTTTTTTAATAATGAAACATGGAATACATCATGAACTTTTACCGTGGTTGGAAGTGCAAGATGATAGGATTAGGTCATATTTGAGAAAGCACTTCAAATATACCACAATACCTAGGAGATACCTTAATTAACTCTTCTTAGGTTTAACCTTTATATAAAATGGTCTCCAATATTGAACTCTTTTGGAGTTATTTTGGAGTCAGTGTAGCTCTTTTGTCTGCCTTGAGCCACTTTTAAATTATGTTGTACCCGTTTCATGGTTAGTTCTATATCCTTCAACATTTCCGGTCCTAGCATTATTCTATTTACATGATTACTCCTAGAAACATGAGTATTACATTTTCTTCCATAAATAATTTCAAATGGACTTAATTTAGTTGAGGCATGATAATGATTATTGTATGCAAATTCAACAAAATGTAAATATTCTTCCCATTTATTAGGTTTATCCATAACATACATTCTAAGTATATCCTCTACTATTTGATTAGTTCTTTTAGTCTTCCCATTCATATGAGGATGATAAGTCGTACTAAAAATTAATTGTGTATCTAAGCCCTTAAACAATGCCTTCCCAACGTTCCCTGCAAATTTTACATCTCTGTCGTAAATTACAACTTTAGGAATTCTGTGTAATCGAAATATTTCCTTCATAAATTTATATCTTCTATATTAATTGCCTTAAGTAGATTTCAATTGTATAAAGTGAGATGCCTTGCTTAATTTATCAACAACAACCATTATAGAGTCATTTTGCTTACTACTTCTAGGTAAACTAGTTATAAAATCGATACTTATAATTTACCATTTCCATTCAGGTATGGGTAAGGCTTGTAATAACCTAGCTAGATGTTGATGTTCAATTTTAACTTATTAACATTCCACACATTTCGCTAGATATTTTGTAGTTTCTCCTTTCATATTGGGCCAATAAAATTATTTTCTTAGCATAGTAATCATTTTTTGATAGAAAAGATGCCCAGAATATGGCTTTTTATGTATCTCATTCAGAATTAATAATTTAATTTCTTCAGATTTAGGAATGTATAATCCATTTTTGTACATTAATAACCCATTATTAGTAAATCTGGAGTCAAAATTTCCATTTTCAACTTGATTTTCTATCACTTTTAGCTTAATATTTTGATATTCTTCGTCCTTTCCAACTGTTGTCCTAACTTTTTCCTCTAGATGTGTTTCATAACTACTCCTTACAACCGTAAAAACTAGATTTTCATGCCTACGATTACCCAAATCGCAAATCGATCTTTGAAAATATCGTTTCCCCACACACTTGGTCAAACATATCATCAATGTGGGGTAAAGGATATCTATTTTTAATTATCATTTTATTAAGTTGTCGATAATCTATGCATAAATGTAAGGTTCCATCCTTCTTTTTGACAAAAAGTACAGGTGTTCCCCAAGGGGATACACTTGGTCGAATATACTTCTTGTCTAATTATTCTTGAAGTTGATATTTTAGTTCATTTAGTTCTAAGACATTCATTCGATATGGATCTTTTGAGACTGGTACTACTCTTGGTACTAAGTCTATAGAGAAATCTATCTCACTTAGGAGGTAGTCCTGGAATACATCCTGAAACTTTTGTAGTATAGGAAAATTTTATATACTATTTTTACTTTCTTCTTTTCCATTATCAATTGCATGAATTGCAAATACTTTGCATCCTTTTCAAATACATATTTTTATTTGCAAAGTTTAAATTTCCCTAACACTAATAGTCCTCAGTATCCATTTTATGTTAATGATATTCCCATTGTCATCTAAGCAGGTAAATGCTTTGTCATAGCAGTTTAGTACTACCTTATACTTTTCTAACCAATCTATGCCAATTAATACATCATAAGATCCCAATTGTAAAATATTCAAATCTATTTGAGTCTTAAAATCATTCATACTAATTTCACAACCTTTAACATAATCTAAAAAAAAAATCTGTGTTCATGTAGCAAGTTGTACTAACCAAGATTTTTAAAATTTATCTCTTTGTAGCTTACAAACTTCTATAATTTTAGGCGTGACATAGCTCAAATTAGCACCTAGATCAATCAAGATAGGAATTGGTTTATTGTTTAACATACCTTCTACTTCCATCATGGAAGCTTGATGATATGCTTGTCTTTTTTCCAAATATGTGTTATTCCTTGGGGTGCTCTTTTCCATCTCACTAATTATTGTTGCTTCATGAACTGTATGTATAATTCTATTATTCTTTTTCCTGTGAGGACAATATTTAAAATAATGTGGTTCACCACATTCCCAACATTTCACTGGTTCTCTTTGAGCAATATTTTTATTATAGAATGTTATTGTTCTTGCATCTTGTTTTTCAGGTGGGTTATAAGATTTATTACCCTTGTAATTATTTACCTGGAAAATTTTAACAAAATTCATATTAAAGAACTTTCCCCCCTTCCTTCATGGGTCAAACCTTTCAACTTTTTTTCCTTTCCAATTTTTAGCATTTTCATTTCAGTTCTTATATTGTTCAAAACACAGTTTTTTCCTTACTCATAGTTTTCTCTAAGGTTTTAGGATTATCAAACTCAATCCTATCTTTATATAAAGCAGGTAAACTATAAAATTTTCAGACCCCAACCCAGTTTCAGTCTCGCTGATTTTTCAGCCAATGTTAAATGCCCAAACCCAGTTGTATATCAGCATATAAAAACTTAGCAGAAAATAAACTTCAGAACTGAAACATGAGGATTTTGAACATCGTTTATAACACAGAAATAAAATATCAGCAGCACATAAAACTCATAAAATTATAGACAGAAATTTTCGGTCTAACTTTGACCTTGGAAAAACCCACAAGGGGAAAACCAGTGAGAGAGGGAGATTTTTATTATTTAGGAGCTTCAGAAAATTCTGCTACAGCATATTCATCTTCAGAATTTTAAATGACAAACTTATCTTAACAACCATGCCAAATTCTTCACACAGGAAAATGAGCCAACTCCTCAAAATTCTTTCCATAATTTTCTGCAATCAAATATAGGTCTGCTCCTCGATTTCGGTGCCTCCAAAATGCTATATGGTCACCTTGAAATATGTGCCAACAACAAAAAATAATTTATGGGTGTATTAATGGTTGTATGACCTTCTAGAAAACCGTGCCACACTTTCCAAAAAATGCACACAACAACTCACCTCGATTTATGTGCATAAAAGAGACTGTACGGACTGTGTACGATTGTTGTTTCCTCCTCGAATTTTGTGCCAAAACTGAACCATACGGATTGTGCAAATCCATGTTGTACGGCCAGTAATAAATGTTTCTTTCCTTTCTCAATTTCTGTGCTCACCTGAGACTATATGGACCTTGGAATCCGTGTTGTACGACCTCCTGTATATGTTGAACTCCTTGCCTCGAAATATGTGCTAGTAATATGCCTTGGAATGCATGCCCTAGCTCTCAAAAATGGCTTCTCTTTTGCTGCTCGAAAATGCTCTCTCTCTTTCTCTCTCAAAAATGAATCAACCACCCAAGAATGATGCACCCCCATACCCTAATCGACCTCATGAGGGAAGGTGAGGGGTTTTCTAATCCAACGGTTGAGATTAGATTAGGTGAGTGGATGAGATTAGATGTCTCTTCACTCACTCTCACTTTACTCATATAGTCACCTTTTAATTTGCATCTCACAAATTAAATGACTAGGGCCCACATTAGGCATTTTCTCACCCCTTAGGCACCTAGGAATAAGAAACACTTGCCTTGGTACTTTATTTAATTAAAAAATTAACACTCCCTCATACTGAGGAAAGTGTTACTCACCACTCCAAGCTTGTCCCTGAAAAACATAAACTTTCCTCTGCCCAATGCCTTGGTGAGTATGTCTGCAACCTACTCCTCTGTAGATATATATTGTAGCTCAACGAATCATCTTTGAACATAGTCACGGATGAAGTGATAACGAATCTCTATATGCTTAGATCGATCATGAAAAAATGGATTCTATGAGAGTTTAATGCAACTCTGATTATCACAGTAAATCACAGTAGGCCTCAACTGCACATCGAACAATCCCACCAACATATTGCAAAGCCAAAGGGCCTCACAACTGGCCTGACTGGCTGCCATATACTCAGCCTTTGCAGAAATCAAAGCCACTGACTTTTGTTTTCAACTAAACCAAGACACAATTGTTGATCCCAATCCAAAACCGCACCCTGAAGTGCTTTTCCTATCATTGACACATCCTGCCCAATCCAAGTCTGTATAGACAACTAGATGAACTCCATCTCCTCTTTTATAGTCCAAACCATAATCTACCGTACCACAAAGTTACTTGAGCACATGTTTTGCTGCCACCTAGTGCACTCTCCTAGGCTCCACCATGAATTGACTGAGAGTGTTGACCGCAAAACAAATATTTGGCCTAGTATTGACCAAATACATCAATGACCCGATCAATTGACGATACAAAGTGGAATCCACCAACTATGACTCATAAGCATGAAGCTTCTTCCATTTGGTAATCATGGGAGTGGTCATGGGCCTACTATCTCCCATCTGAAATCTGCTCAAAATGTCACATACATACTTCCCATGTCCCAGAAAGATGTGTCCAGGCTCCTGCCAAGCCTCCAATCCCAAAAAGTAATGCATCAGTCCAATGTCAGTCATCTCGAACTCTGAAGCAAGGCTCTCCTTGCAGTTGTTGATGAGTCTCTATGCCCCTGTAATGAAAAGATCATCCACATATAGCAGAAGAATGAGAGGATCCTCTCCAACCAAAATGAAGTATAGGTTGGGATCCGCCTCTATCTTCTCAAAACCCAACTATTGCAAATAGGCATCTATCCTCGAATACCAATCTCTGGGAGCTTGTTTTAGCCCATACAATGACTTCTTCAGTCTACACACATGAGACTCTCTCCCATGCACCTCAAATCCCAATGGTTGCTCAATATACACCTCCTCCTCAATAAGACCATTCATAAATGCGGTCTTCACATCCATCTGGTGGATATTCCTACCCATCTCTACTGCAATGGAGATCTCTTCCCTGATCAAAGTGTATCTAGCAACCAGTGGAAAGGTCTCATCATAGTCAACTCCCTCAACCTGTGAAAACCCCCGAGCCACAAAATGAGCTTTGTACTTCTCAATGTTGCCATCTGCAGCATGCTTTAGCTTGTAGAGCCACCCGTAAGTCACCACTGACTTCCCCTCAGGTCTAGGAACAACTTCCCAAACATCGTTCTTCATGATGGAATTGTACTCTTCCATCATGGCATCTCTCCATACCTGTCTACTAGTGGCCTCCTCAAAAGTGGAAGGCTCAGACTCCTGAATATTTCTCACCATCATGATGTAGCTGCAAAACCTCTCGGGAGGTTTACTCTCCCTCACTGCATGTCTGGGATTCCCCACTGAACCCTGTGCCTCCCTTAAAGTGTTCTGAAGCCACTTGGGCTTCCTCCTCTTTGAAGTAGTTTCATGTGGAGGGGACTCTCCCTACTCAACCCCATATCCTAAAGATAATGATCCGGTAGTAGAGTCTGAAGTACCTAATCCTGAAACTTGTGGACTAGTAACCTGTAAACTTGAATCTTGTGGCCCTGTCACCTGTGAACCTGTCGACCCCGAAACTAGTGGCCCTAAACTCTGTGTCACTGTAGTCTGTTGTGGACTCACCTGAATCTATGGTGCAGACTTCTTACCCTTCTCTATCCCTCTAGACTTCCTAAAAGCTCTATCCTCCTCAAATCTGACATCCCTCCTCAAGATAGTCTTCCTCAAGGAAGGAAGTTATATACGGAAAGCCTTTGAAGTCTCACTGTACCCAACAAAGATCCCTCTCTTTGTCGTGGGCTCCATCTTTGTCCTCTTCTCAGAAGGGACATATGAAAATGTGATGCACCCAAAAATACGAAGGTGCCTCACCTCAGGCTTCTTCCCAGAGAAATCCTCCTCAGGAGTCATGCTCCCCACAGCCTTGTGAGGACTTTTGTTCTGCAGATAAAATGCAGTGTAGCATGCCTCAGCCCATAGAAATAGTGGCAGCCCCTGATCATGTAACATGGCTCTCGCAGCCCCAACAATGGTCCTGTTCTTCCTCTCTGCAACCCCATTCTATTGCGGGTTGTAAGGAACAATCAACTCCCTCCTGATGCCCTCTCCCGCACAAAAGTCTATGAACTCCTTGGAGGTATACTCACCCCCATTGTCCAATCTCAGGACTCTGATTTTCTTCCCTGTCTAGTTCTCCACAAAATATTTGAACTCTTGGAACCAACTGAAGACCTGTCCTTTGGTCTTCATGAAGAAAATCCAGGACTTCCTAGAGAAGCCATCAATGAATACAACATAGTATAGGGAACCAGTCAATGATGTCGAAGACATCGGCCCACATACATCTGAATGCATAAGATCAAGTATCCCTTTTGCTCTACTATCACTGCTTGGAAAAGAAGTCTTGGTGTACTTTCCCAAAGCACACCCTTTGAACAACTCATGGTGCTCTGAACTGAAATCTGGAACTCCCATCACCATCTCCCTCAGAACTCTCAAATCCCCATGGTGCAAATGTGCCATCCTCCTGTGCCATAGCTCACATAGGTCACTGCTACTGCTGGTAGAACGAATCAATGCTCTCACTGACTGGAAAAAAAACTTGTACAACCTCTCATGTCTAGTACCAATCACTTTGGCCGAAGTGATGCTGGACCCTCTGGGGAAAAGAAGCACCTGTCCATCACAGAACAAGACCTCATAGCCCTTCTCCTCAATAGTAGAAACTGACACTAAGTTCTTCTTCAAGCCCGGAACATATAGAACCTCTGTCAAAGTCATGGGAGGCAGAGACTCCCTCTGAAATGATACGGTCCCACAACCAGCCACCTTGACCTCACAGTCATCTCCAAGCACTACCTCTGCATATCCACACTGAGTAAGATCTGTCAGGTGCTCACAAACTATTGTCATATGGTGAGAGGCACCGTTGTCAATATACCAAGTATTTGAAGTAGTGGTCCTCGAGGATAGACACACAATCAAGGAAAATTCCTTGTCAAACTGGGTGGAAAACTCTTCCACCTCTCTTGAAGCTATTGTTTGTTTCTTCTTCTTGTTCGGACACTGACCTGCATAGTGACCAAACTTATGGCATGCAAATCACTTGACTTTGATAATGTATTTCTTCCCTTCACCCTTGGACTTTTGTCCTCCCTTTGGACCCCTTTTGAACTTCTTCTTGCAAGTGGTAGCAAGAACCAGATTCTCCTCCTCATGACCTGTAGATGAAATTCCATGTACATAACCTCTCTGGGTCTCCTCCTGAACAAATTCATCCCAAAGATGTTCCCAACCGGGAAGCTTCTCCCTAGCAACAATGCCCTCCACAAAAACAACCCATTGTTTGGAAAATCCATTCAATGTTGTTCTCACAAGATCACTGTCAACTATGGCTTCCCCCACATCTCCAAGCTCATCCCTCACCTATGTCAATCTAGTAAGGTATGCGACCACATTTTCAACCTTGGTCATTTTTATGCTCTTTAGTTTTTCCCTCAAAACCATTTTTCGGTTCTCATTTGTACTCTGGTAAAATTTAGTCAAAGACTCCCACATCTCATAGGCATGTGTCTTCCCCATCAAGTGAGGAATCAAATGATCCTTGATGGCATCAAGAATAAATCTCTTAGCCTTGATACTCTTCTTAGTATAGGCTACAAGAAGAGTAGCATCAGAAGGTACCACAACAGGATGAGTAGTGGTATTCTCCACAATGTCCCACAACTTGTTTTCTTGCAAAAGCAAGATCATCCTCTCCTTCCAAGCACCAAAATTTGATGCCCCTTCAAGTCTTTCCTCAACTCTCAAACCAATAGTCATTGACCCTTTTCTGCTGAAAATAATAAATTCAAAAATCTGCCTTGTGAAGTGATTGTTGTCCCAACTTTTTGTCTGCTAAAATCTCTTCTTCCCTTCAACTCAACTTTGATACCATGTAAAATTTTCAGACCCCAACCCAGTTTCAGTCTCGCTGATTTTTCAGCCAATGTTAAATGCTCAAACCCAATTTTATATCAGCATATAAAAACTTAGTAGAAAATAAACTTCAAAACTAAAACATGAGGATTCTGAACATCATTTATAACGCAGAAATAAAATATCAGTAGCATATAAAACTCTGAAAATTATAGACACATAAATTTTTGGTCTAACTTTGACCCTGGAAAAACCCACAAGGGGAAAACCAATGAGAGAGGGAGATTTTTATTATTTAGGAGCTTCAGAGAATTCTGTTACAGCATATTCATCTTCAGAAATTTAAATGAAAAACTTATCCTAACAACCGTGCCAAATTCTTCACACAGGAAAATGAGCCAACTCCTCAAAATTCTTTCCAGAATTTTCTGCAATCAAATACAAGTCTGCTACTCGATTTATGTGCCTCCAAAATGTTGTACGGTCACCTCGAAATATGTGCCAACAGTAGCAAATAATTTATGGGTGTATTAATGGTTGTACGACCTTCTAGAAAATCATGCCACACTTTCCATAAAATGCACACAGCAACTCACCTCGATTTCTGTGCATAAAAGAGGTTGTACGGACTATGTACGGTTGTTGTTTCCTCCTCGAATTTTGTGCCAAAACTGAATCCTATGGACTGTGTAAATCCGTATTGTATGGCGAGTAATAAATGTTTCTTTCCTTTCTCAATTTATGTGCTCACATGAGACTGTACAGACCTTGGAATCTTTGTTGTACATCCTCCTGTATATGTTGAACTCCTTGCCTCGAAATATGTGCTAGTAATCTGCCTTCGAATGTGTGCCCTAGCTCTAAAAAATGGCTACTCTCTTGTTGCTCGAAAATGTTTTCTCTCTTGCTCTCTCAAAAATGAATCAACCACCCAAGAATGGTGTGCCCCCATACCCTAATCGACCTCATGAGGAAAGGTGAGGGGTTTTCTAATCCAACGGTTGAGATTAGATTAAATGAGTGGCTAAGATTAGATGTCTCTTCAATCACCCTCACTTTAGTCATAAAGTCACCTTTTAATTTGCATCTCACAAATTAAATGACTAGGGCCCACATTAGGCATTTTCTCACCCCTTAGGCGCCTAGGAATAAGAAACATTTGCCTTGGTACTTTATTTAATTAAAAATTTAACATAAACAACTCATAAAATGTTGTATTTTTTGTTTTTCCTCAACAATATAAGGTACATAACGTAATAGGCTTATAAATTTGCTACAAAAATATTTCATAGTTAAGTTTCCTAGTTTTAACTCATAGAATTATTTTGCCTTTCCTTCATAATATTGTTCTGACATATATTGTTTCTTAAAATATCTCTCAAAGTTCTTCCAGGTGAACTTACATTCTTTAATTCTATTTATCCTCTTAATGTCTTTCCACCATATATCTGCTTTCCCAATTAAATTGTAGATGGCCATTCTTGCCTTAAGTTCACTTGAATAATTATATATTTGGAAATACTTTTGCATTTTGGATAGCCAGGATTCAGACTATTCTCCGATTTCTACTTCATTGTTAAATATTGTGGGTTTAATCTTCTTAAATTCTCCAACAATTTCATCATGATGCTTACGCTTCTTTTTATTTTTATATCTCTCATATGCACTGTATTCACTTTAGTTTTCAGTTTTTTTTTTCACTGTTTTCAGTTTCATTGTAAACAGATTCTATTTCTGACTCAATATATTCCAATTTTCTATCCTTTTTCTTACGCAAATTAGTTTTCAAATTACTAGAAATTTGTCCCTTGTTTTGTGAGAATTATGATCACACAGTTTATTTAACAACATTGCATTGAGTTCTTCTTGTGTTTTTAGAATTTGTTCATTGTTCTCTCTAAAAGTTTGTAATTCTACCCTTAAACTTTTTACAATTTGAATCAATTTAGATTGCCTATTATCCCTGCTTGCATTTATATCAATCCAAATATTTCTGTCACCAACATTTCCTTGTTCAGGATTTTCTAGTGAATTATGATGTGATCCTTCCTCCAATGGAATAGGAATTTATGTCATCTTTCCTGAAATAATAATTGGTTTTCTTCCTCGAAGTAAGAAGAAAAATAACATTTAACAAATTAGTAGTCTATATACTTTAAACACACACATTTCTCATGTGGTATTAGATATTTATGACACTAAAGAACTGCACTGCAAGGTCATGGTTATGTTAGTATCTTGTGTCATTAATTCCAAGTTTGAACATAAAAGGAAAAATGAGGTGATTTACTGCAAGGTAATGATTATGTCAAACCCTCATTTTGTTTCTTTTCAATTTAAAAATGATGACATTTCTTTAAAGAAAACATTCTCCACCAAGCCCCTTTTTGAATTTTTAAATCATGATTCTGATGAGCTACTTTATGATTTTTCAAATCATAATCCTGATGAGATATGTATTCTCTCCAAAAAAATATTCACAAACATTAAATGAATTCCAATTTGCTTCCTATGATCTAATTGAAGTTTGCTTGGAATAATTCATTTTTAACAAGTTTCCATTGTATAGTAGATTTTATGTAGGATTGGATTTGCTTCGATGGTTACATTGGCTACACGATTTCACCTAGTTTATGTTTTATTATAAAATTGTAGTGTGGGAGTAGGAATAATTTTCTTAATCTTGCTCTTGTTTTTGTTTTTGTTTCGTTTCATTTCAATTGTTTGAATTTAGATAATCCATATTCAATAAATCTCAAACAAATGTGGTGGCCTATGCAGGTTACCTATTTGTTTTTGCTTTCACTTTCAAAGGACAAGTTGAAAATTGGTTGAAATATCTCCCTACCAACTCTATTCACAATTGGAAACAATTCAAGAATTAGTTTATAATGACTTTCACAATTATTCCTATGATGAGTTATGTGGTAAACTATAGGATTTACGAACTGAGAATTTCTTACCAAGATCCATGTGTGTTTTTCATAGGTTTCCTTTAGTTCATAAATATTCTCAATTCAAACTTTTTGAACATTTTCCATATTAATTTTATTTCTTTCTAAGCAAGACATTGTTGAGATGATATCATGTTTCAATGCTAACTTTGAATTTATATGTAATTCATAGAAGATTTCTAGTCTCATAGAAGATTTTTATCTTCCTTCACCTACTTTTTCTACCAATAAACAAGTGATGTTTTGCGCAGAAAGTTTGAGTTCTAATCTTTTGGATTCTGCTATGGAACAATAAAATTTGGAATTGCTTCATATTTATTATAAGACACTCCAAGATTAAGCAGTGGTCATACCCAAGTTTTTTCATTTTTCGTTATCAAAGAATAAACATGAAGCTCTACTTAAGGAAAAAATAAAGATATCACTTTCTCACTTCTCGAAATGTGGAGTAAGATTATCTTCTTTTGATCAAAATTGTACTTCATAACAATATTATTTTTTATTTAACTATAGAGAATGAAGAAGAGCCTATTGAACTTACACTTTTGGATCAATTTACAGATTGCCTCATCGAGAGGCTTCCAGAACCTTTTTCTCTGAAAATTTTGATGATATGCCTCCATGCTTTTTGACTAATTTTGAACATGAACCTCATATTAGTAATATTTTGAGTTCTAATATACAAGAGCATGAGGTAAACACTATTCAATTAACAAAATGATTTTTTTTAGATACACGTGGTATTAAACAATTTGCATATTGCTTAAGAGAGCACAGAGTTGATTTTGATAAGGTTGATGATGTTATTTTTCTCCCAAATAAATTTTTTTGAATGATTGATTAATAATTGATAATGATTTAAGAGAGGGTTTTTTGTTTCAAGGAGACTATTGATAGAGAATCATTTCATTCTTTTATTTTTAGTAGCTATTATTTTATATCCTGATATGTTTAATACTCCTCATGTGCAAACAATTATACCTGATACTTGTAGAATGTTGTCTCTAGGATCAGATGTTTATGAGGAGCCAACTGTCAACGATCTACATTTTGGGGATGAGAAGGATGAGATGTTGGTTTTGGAGTCATTTCAATATCTTCCTTATCGACCTTTTAAACATGAAAATGTTATTTGTTTGGATACTTGTAAAAGTATATCTCTTCAATATTCTTGCATCATCATGGATGTGAAAGACAAAATTCCTTTTGGTTATCATGAATAGTTGTCTGACATTACTAATCATACTAATATTTTTTCTACATAGATAGATCATTTTGATATCATACAATTTGAGTATCATGATATTTCACAAACTCCTGGTCATTTGGAATATCAGTTGCAAGATAATAAAACACTTTGGTCGTTACCCATGATTGTGCCAAATCCTTGTTATCTTACTTATGAAACAAATGACACTCTTAACAATAAGGCATGTATTCAAGGTAGTGTTCTAAACACGTTCACTCCTAAATCACATCATGTAGGTTTCATTTCTATAAATTCTTTTCAATAATTCATATTGCTAAAACTAAATACTATGATAGAATTGGAATGTGGATGAAAATGTTTTTAGTTAATTTTAAAGGAACCATTTTACCCTTGCTGAATAAAAATGTTTTATTTCTTCATATCTTTTGTCGCATGTTCTTTATTTGCGATTATCATGTAATTGCAGGTAAAAAATTACTTGGATGGCTACATTGGCATATTAAAGATGTTGAGAGGAAGTTGAATGTTGGCACAGGGGCAGACCCAAGGTTCAACGCTACAACAATGCACCAACAAAACCCTAACTACCGACCCTTTCGACAACACCTGCGAAGCAGATGAAGTCTCACTCAAGGTAGAGGCAGGGGTGGTTGCAGGACTCAGGTTTCTGCAAACTTAGATGGGACACATATATGTGATTGTAATACTTAACAGAGTACTTAGCACCTATAGTTCATCAATATTTAACCTCTATCTACTCCGCAGATAAAACAGAGCATCGCATCATTCACTCAGATCTGATGTATCTAAGCACTTACAATAAAGGGGTATATACGATCTAGAATATTCAGGCACTAAGCACATTCACATAAGTCGGATCTAACATCCATACACATCATTATAAAAAGCATAAACAAATATATCTATCTATATCAAATCACTTAGCAAGTAAAGACATAAACACATCAAGACATCATACAAAGTAGAGCAACATAGCATATACATGATTCACCCTCACCCTGGGGCTACGTCCACCAACTCTTCTTCTTTATTATCTTTTTCAAGCTTCTTACAAGAACATAACATCAAAATCCTACTCCGCAGAAGATAGGATATCTATGTGCACTCCACCAGATCCTCCTTCTTCGAGCTAGGGTACAACACCAAGCCTTCTTACAATTACTTGCACGTAACTCTGCAAGTCTCACATAGTATGCACAAAGAACTTACAATCCTTTAGCACATATATCTAGCACTTAGCCATTTGTACCCACTACACTTCTTTAGCATCTATTTATACATATAAACTAGGCCTAAACATGGGTAAACCCATGGACTGACATCCCATACCCATTACATAATCCCAAATCCCAAAAAGGACCCAAAAGGGGCCGAGATCCCGCGATCGCTGCTTCATCTTGTGCTCCTCCTTTGACAGATTGTTGAAGTCCCAAAATAGGTCAAACTTGACCAAGGATCTCCCAAAACTTGGTCAAGGGCCAACAGGCCCCTAACACTCACCTGTAACTCATCCCAAGTCACTCTGATCTGGGTAGTTTTGCTTCAAAAGCATCGAGCTTGGCTCAAGATGCTTTGACTTGTTGTTGTTCCATGGCCTCTTATGCAACGAAGTCTTGGATGACTACCTCGTTCACAAGTCCCTCCAGGCATTGTTCAACTGCAGTGACAACCTCCTCCAGTTCTACTCCTTGACCTTTGACCTCTGTGAAAAATTGGTAGGCCTTATCTTGTACAGGTTGGAGCCTCTGAGTTACTTCCATAACTCTACTCTGGATAGTGTGGATCTGTTGTTGGGCGGTGCGTTGCTCTTGGGATCACTTCATTCTTTCCACAGCTTACAGGGGCTTCAACTCTTGGAGTTGTGACTCCCGTGCCTTCAGTTCTGGATTCTCAGTGAGTTTCTCGTAGGTCTAGGCATTGCGATAAGTAAGTGTCTTACATTCTATAGCAAGGGATTTTATTCTCTCAACTGCACTTCAAGCAGTTGATTCTCTTTGATCCCTTACATCCTGTGGAGTCTCAGGCACTGCGCAGAGCTCTAAGTCTACTATGCGTTGTTCTAGATGTTGGATAGCTTCTGCGAGCTGCTCTACTTTCTACATGACTTGATCCTCTACCTTTATTTCTACGACTATCATAGAGCGAAGTGCTTTGCTAACTTCTTATTTCACTTCGACTTTCTCTGCGAGAAACTGTTCTTTTCCTTGTTGTATCTTTTATTTTTCTTCGTCGAAATTTTCTTGGAGAGAAATATTTTCCTATTCTGCAGCTCGACGCTACTCTACAAGTACTCCTTGTACTTGCGTCAAAGTCTGAGCGGCTTGTTTTGTTTCCTCTTGTGCTCGACGAAGGTGATCTTCAACTATATCAACTAGTCGATGGAGTTGGGCTAGCTCATCTCCCAACTTTGGTTCTCCCGATCGTAGAGGCGTAGTGGAGACTACGCGGCTGGACTGAAGGGCATGATGTACCCCTCGGAGTTCGAATTCAATCCTATCATACATTTCTTCCTTCTTGGACGCTTATTTCTCTGTTATTTCCAGTGAAGCATCGTCCAGGGCTTCTATGATGAAGTTGAAATCATCGGAGGTGAGGACAGTCTGCATCTTGGTCATGGTAGATTTTTATTTCTTCCAGGAAGAAGGTTTCGGGGGGGAAACCTTCCTCTTCTTTGAGTGGTCAACCTCATCTCTGGGCAGTGTTACTTCGTTGGGCTTCTGTTCAGCTTCCACTTCATCACCACCCCCTCGGTCAGGTGACACATAAGCAGTATTCTCTAAGGTGATTCTTAAGTTTTGGACCTCTTGAGTGTTCTTCTGTCTGTTGGTTCCAGGTGTATTCTATTCTTTATGAGTGTCCTCTGTCTCTGCGGGGTTGGCGGGGATAAGGAGGTCAACAGACCATTCCTTAGTGATTTCCTCAAGGTCTTCTTCTGTAAGCTTATAATATGACTAGAGATGCTCTTTATCTTCATCTTCCCACGTTGTAATGTAGGTAAAGTGTCGATCTAGGCTAAACTTCATCAGTGGTCGGAACCTCTGAAAGGTGTTCGAAGTCATGTGAGGCTCGGCTTCGATGGATCGCTTTAGCTGGAGGTAGTATGTATGAAACACAACATTTGAATGTCATTGTTTGTTCATATCCATTGAACACCACAGGGTAGCGAACTTCACGGCAACCGGTTCGAACGACTCTATGTCAGGGAAGGTCGCTCCTTCTGGCATCTCCCAGGAAAAAAATGCAATGCGGACCAGGAGCCAACTAAAAATGAAATTCATAACCCTGATCCTGTGCTTCTCGGCAATCTAGTTCCAACTGGTTAACTAGGTACTTCACCCAATTCATCTGTAGGCCTTCCGCGCACTTCCCTACGAGGTCAACGACAAAGTCGGTGACCTGCGTACGTCAATTTTTCCTTACTAAATTTCCAGCTATCAGTTGACATGAGAGGCGTACTGCGCCACTCTGGATGGAATATAACTTGTAGCCTCTTGTTCCATTCTCAACGTCGCCATATGTATCCTTGATATTCTGTGCGAGTGTGCAATCTGCGACTTTTCCTAGATAAAAGTCCTGCGGGTTGGGTCTTTGCATACTCAGTCATGTGATCCTGTGGATCAACGTTGAGTCAATTGTAATGCGAAAGTCTAGCCATAAGTAGCCTCCATGGTAATACGACAGTAGCATCTTGAAACAAGCGTTGACTTCCTGGTGTCATCTGAAGTGTGGGATCTTCATGACATTCAGTAGGTTGAACTACATGGGGTTCATCGTCCACGACTGGGGGATTATCTTCGAGTTCTTCCCTTTTTTTCTAGTTAGGTACTTGTATGGGGCAAACATACCATAGATCTTGCGATCTCTGAGGTTGAAGTTGTTGAAATTTAGTGTTGCAATCTTGTCCTGGTCTGCTCAAACTACACATATCCCCTTCAGGAGGTATGTTATAACTATGGTGCATTCGAAGTATCTTGGTACACTATCACGATCACCGCGCCAACCAGAGGCAGGATGTAATTGGGAAATATGGTTGGAATCGGTTTTTCATTTGCAAGGTCATCTTTATGCTTGGTTCTCTTTTCTGCTGATGGTTGGGATGGTTCGACTCAGCGAGAAGTCGACAGAGAGGCTTTCACTGTTCTCGTCGATGAAGCTTGTACACCTGCGGACATCGACATGACTCTTTCAGTCATGAGTTCGATCAGAAATTCTTCGACAACTTTCTTTGCAGCGCTAAAATTGTCTGACATACACGCTCAGGGTTGGAAATCTCGGGTTCAAGGAGTAACTTAGACACTGCAATGGGATAAAAGGCAATAGCACAATGATCACTGTGTAAAATCAACGAGTCTGCGGGCTCAAATTCATGGTTATAAAAAGTGTTCTTGGTGCATGGCGCAATGAGATAAATAGATAGCTTGGCAACGAATCTCTTGCAATGGGTGAGAAGCCTTCATTAACTCTATTATGTCTGTTACGGTGCGGTCCAACGGTCTCGTGGTGAACCATAAAATTCTTTCTACCTGTTCGGGGGGGGGTCAGTCGAACGATTATATTGGTCCCAACAGCTATATTGCTTCGCCATGGCGAAGTTCCATGTGACGTTGTTCTGATATTCCGACGAAGTTTCAATTTTGCAAATTTTCTTTCTACGAAATTCCCTATGGAACCTTTTGTAACTTGTCGATATTAGCTCTCTTCTTACTTAGTTTTCTATCTTTCCTTCTAGTGAGCTTCGTCTCGGTATGTCTTTTTCCATTCTAATTCTTGTCTTATTTTGGCATAGTTACTTCGTGTTGTTGAGATTATTTTCTAAGGTTCGAGGGTGATACTTCTTCTTTATCTGTAATAGGTACTTCAACCTTCTGTGGGTTTTCTAGTGTTCTTGCAACTTTGACATCCGGGT
>ML876142.1:11531-29937 GCA_009831015.1 Picea engelmannii
GGTTCTCTTGATAATCTTGATCAAATTCTTGTTGGTTGATTCTTCTAAGCCATTACCCTGGGGGTAGTAACTCGCGGAATACTTAAGATTTATTCCTTTTTCTAAGGCAAAGTCACTCATCTCAAGAGAGGAAAAGTATGAAGTGTTATCAAATACTAGACAATCAGGGATGTCGAAATGGGTGATGATGTTCGAATTCAGAAAAGCAATCACCTGACTTGTGTTAACCATTTTTAGCGCGGCGGCTTCAGACCATCGAGTAAAGTAATCAGTGGTTGTCACAATATACTTGTGTTTTTTTGAGGATGGAGGGTTAATAGGACCAATGATATCAAGGCCCCATTGCTGGAAAGGAGAATTGACTGTGACGGGTTGCAAAGGGAAGGCTGGTTTTTGCAATCGCCCTGATGCTTTTTGACAAATGATACATCTTCAACACAAGGCATGGGTGTCTCTAAAAAGTGTAGGCCAGTAATAACCAGCTCTTAAAACCTTATGAGAAGTGGTATCGCCACCGAAGTGACCACCAGCTTCTCCTGCATGCAACTCAAGCAAGACTCTGCTTCGTCTTTTTCAAGACAACGCATCAGTACGCCATCAAAATTCTGACGAAACAATATACCGTTAACTAGATGAAAGGAGGCAGACTTTAGTCTCAAAGATCTTCTCTTAGTAGGGTCAAGGTGACGAGGTGTTTATCCATGTTGAAGACAGTGTCTAATATCGTCGTACCAGGGACTCATGAAGCTTTGTGCACAACAAATCAGATTATGATCGTGTTGTTCTAGGTTTGACGTATCACTATCTTCTTGTTGTTTGGTTTCTGAATCAACAACCAATTTACACAACCCTTGGCCTCTCACGATCTGTGCTGGGGTGATCTCTAGGTCATACTCTTGTAAGGAGGTGACCCAGTTGGCTCTTTTCTCTCCTAACTCCTTTTGCACTAACAAGTTCCTTACGGCAGACTAGGGGACAATGACCTTCGTTCTTGACTTCAAAAGATAAGATCGGAAATGCTTAACTGCCTTGAAGACAGCGTAGGCTTGCTGATCGACCGCTGGGTAGTTAAGTTCATCACCTTTGAAAGCAGAGCTCATAAAGGCGATGGGTACTTCGTTATTCTCGGTGTTCTTATGAGTTAGAACTGCAGCATAGGAACGATCAGAGGCAAAAGTATAAAGTGTAAAGTCTTGAGAAAAATCAGGGCTCATGAGAGACAGAGCATCAATTATAGCCTTCTTTATATCATTAAAATCTTGGTTTTCAGTGGGTCCCCAGTGATATTGGGTGTCCTTCTTAATCAGGTTTTGGAGAGGTCTGACCATTTCGGAGAAATTGGGGACGAATCTTCTCACGAAATTAATCTAGCCTAGGAAGGACTGCATAGATTTCTTGGAGGTAGGTGGGGAAAGTTTAGCAATAACTTGGGTCCTCTCAGGGTCAATAATCATTCCATCGCTAGACACAATGAATCCTAGTAGCTTACCCTGTTCTACTGCAAAGATGGACTTCTTGGGGTTCAAAAAGATGTCGTATTTATGACATCGTAGCAGAACGGTTCTTAGGTGAGCTAGATGATCGTCTTTGTTTTTAGAATAAATGGTTACATCATCTAGGTAGACTACCACAGAGTGATTGATTAAGCCTCAGAAAGCAATATCCATTGCTCTCTGAAAGGTAGCACCAGCATTGATCAATCCAAAGGGCATTTTGCGATAAGCATAAGTGCCCCATGGGGTACGGAAGGTAGTTTTTAACTGGTCTGACGGAGACATTAAAACTTTGTTGTATCCAGAGAAGCCATCAAGTAAGGATAGCCTCTCGGAACCAGATACTTGTTGAAGTATCTATTCCATGGGAGGGACAGGATAATTATCTTTATCAGACGCTTTGTTGAGGTTCCGAAAATCGACACAAAGTCGAATTTCCCCGTTTTTCTTCCGTACTGGGACGAGATTGGATACCCATTGAGTATGTCTAACAGGAAAAATTATTTTAGCACTAAGGAGTTTATTCAGTTCTTTTTGTACGATCGGTTCTAACTTAGGATGCATTTTCCTCAATTTCTATTGGAAGGGCAAGGTTTGGGGATTCATTGGGATGACATGCTGTATAATATTAGGATCGAACGTTTTAAGATCGTCATAAGTCCAAGCAAAGACATCGTTGAATTCTTTAAATAATTTGACGAAAGAAGCTTTTTCTTGTTTACTACATCCCAAGCCTAAATTGATACATTGAGGAATTTCACTAGTTCCTAAATTAACTTTTTCATAAGTTAATGAGGAACTATTAGTTTTGCAATTGACCATTTTTTTGAATTTATCTTCAAAATCATAAAACTTTTCTAATCTAGCAACAAATTTGGGTATGGAATTTACCATGTCTGATAGAGCTTCAGGAGGTTTCGGATTAGGTATTACCGTAAAGTCATGCAAATTGTCATCATGCGTTTGTTCATCTATCACAGCACCTTGAAAGGTCTCTTCCATGTGCAGAAAGTTAATGATCTGTTGATCATCATCAAATACTCTCCAGTTTGTGATATTTTCAGGAATGGATGGTCGAAACAATAGTTCCATAGAGAATGTGCTCGGGGATAAACCATCTGCAGGAACAAGTTTAGAGGCAACATTAGCTAGTAGATCTACTTTAGCATTATTTGATCTAGGAATGGAATTTATATTAAAAGCAGAAAATTTGTTTATTAAACTCCATACCTCAGACTGGTAACATTTTAGATGCGGGGTAAGACAATGTATGGAATTTCTCACCTGCCTGACCACTATCTCAGAGTCGCCGAATACAATTAGATTTTGAATGCACATGTCTAAGGCTTTTCTGAGACCTTGTAATAGAGCTTCATATTCTGCAACGTTGTTAGTACATTCAAATTCTAATCTACAAGCCAGTAACGTTTTATTACCTGTCGGATCGATAATGATGCAGCTTGCGCCAGCTCCTTCTTTAGACTTGGAACCGTCAAAATATAAAGACCAAATTTGATTTGCATCAGGTTCATGGGACTGTTGTATAGAAGCTGTTGGTTGCGTATATGCTAAGATCTCGGAATGTTGTTCGGGATTGTTGATAGGTGAAATTTCAGCCATGAAATTTCCGAAGTAGGTGTCCATCCCTTGGACTTCAGGTGAATCAGCCGGAGGTGTGTATGGATCATTGGGGTCATTCAAGTCTATTACCATGAACTTAAGGTAACGCTCACGGTTCACCCTGATCTTGTTGGGCTTACCGTTCTCTGGAAGCCATAAGTGAGACCAGTCTGTTGCGAAGTAACCATGTAGTTGTTCTAACTAGTCCCTGTTCAAAAACATGCCATATACCTCTGGAATATCAACCACAATTATATCAATAAACTGATGAACCTTTAAGTTAGATGATAATCTAATCAATACATTTTTCAATTCGCCCATAACTTTTACATCTGCTTGATCAAGTTGTATTATTTTCAAAGAAGATGGTTCTACTTCGGTGTTTATCTTTTGGCAGACTAACCAAGGCATCACATTAGACGATTCTCCTGAGTCAACCATACAATTATGCACATTATTTTTGAAGATTTCGAAAGTTAAAAGAAAAGGAGGAACGTTCTTGCGAGTACTTAGAGTTGTTGCTTGTGGTTTCTTACTCGCATTTTCTACGACTACTTTATTTGAATTATTTACACTATTTACATTGTTATTTACATTATTTACAGGAGTTACAGGAAGGCTTCCTTTATCTTGAGTATCAATATTATTTTTTGTGGAAGTCTTCTGTGGAACTTTTCTTTGTCCAACCTTGCTACCATTTGAATTACCATTCTTTCCATTGTCTAAAATATTTTGCAACATATTTTGTAACAAAAATGGAAATTTCAACAACTCATAAATGGAAATGTTAGCCCTTAATTTTTTAAGATCCTCAACAACATCATAATCTAATTTAGGGCTAGCATTACTCTATTTAATTTCTGTTGATTTAGATGGATTTGGACGTAAAGTTGTAGTGTTCTCGACAAGAGGTTTGTTTGTGGTCTTGCTCCTATTGTTGTAAGGGTGCATAGTCTCAAAGTTAGCTTGAAAGATACTATCTGAGAGGTGTCCAAAGATATTTGGAGAAGACTCTTCTTCTTGAGTGGTTTCCTGTTCGACTTCCTCTTGAGGAAAATCAGGAGGGATCAAGTCATCCTGGGCTCCTATAATTGTCTGGAGAGCACATTGCAAACTTTCTAGGTTCAATCCTTCAGGGTTAGGGTTAGGCCGGTTTGTTTGAAAGGGCTTTCAGAAAGGAGGTTTGTAGGGTCCTTTACTCGAAGAAGCTTCTTCAGTTGACCTTTTTAAATCTATGACTTGATTCGACAATTTTTGTACAACTTTGGTTAAATTTTCCAAATCAGAGTTTTCGGGTTGTATTTTGTTTTGTGTGGGTCTAGGGAGAATTTCAATCTTCTTCTTGGAAGAAGAAACAGTCTCAGTTTCGTTGCTAGAAGAGTCCTTAAGACTAAGTATATCTTTTTCAATCTGAGTAGCCTCTTCAAAGGCTTCTAACAACGTGGCCTTTTTAGATCTTTTAACCCAAATAGCTATACTTTGATGTAGAGATTTAGTGTAGTAAGCTATTACAAGACTTTCTGCAGGCATGGAGTCTGCAGGGATTCGATTTTTAAGGGTCAAAAATCTTTGATTAAAATCTTTAACTTTTTCTTTTGAATTCATTTTTAGATTTGAAAGGTCCATGACTAAGACTTTCGGAGGTTTTCCATCTCCGAACTTTTCCAAGAAAATTGACTCAAACTTTTCCCAAGATACTATGGCGTGAGGCTGTTGGGCAAAATACCAAGTGGACGCATTACCCTCAAAGGTGTAAGGGAACAACCTGCAGACAACATCTTCATGTTCTACATTACGGATTCTGATGGCTAACATAAATTTCTTAATATGGTCTTCTGCTATCTGTTTAGAATCGGGATCAAACTTAGGAAGCCACTTCTTCGGATGTTTAGGTAAAGGGCGTTGGGCTCCAGGTACAGCTACAACCTCCTGGTCCAACCAAGGTCTAGCAGGGTTGTTCTGATTTTCCATTGGGGTAGTGGGTGTAGGAGGACGTGAAGGTGGATTTCCTTCGTCAGAGGAGGAACCTCCCCTTGAAGAGGAAGGAGATGAAGGAGGTGGTGAAAGAGGAGGTGAAGGAGGTATCCCAGATCCTCCTGCAGCAGGATTTGTGTTCAGATCCATAGGATTCACAGTGGGATCTATATCACCTAATTGTTCTCTGACTTCGGAGAAGTCTAAAGGTTGACCCCACGGGCGATGTGGTTGCCTAATACTGGAAAAGGCTTTATGTGATTTAATAAGAGATTGTCTAAAAATTTGTTATAACCATTGAACTTATGTATAAACGGTAGCCACCCGAAGTCTTCCAAGTCGCTATAAGCACCATCAAACATTAGCAGTGCTTGGCACCCGTTGGGCTCATCCCTCACGATAGGAGCCATGGCTTCTGCTCATGATAGGGTTCAGTTTACACCACACAACACGCAGGAGTAAAACAATAGGGTTTAACAGCTTCAGCGCTCAAAGAGGCGAGGATTAACTGCATGCGTGCAAAGGTGGTGGGAGAACCACTGCCATGTAGTGTATTAATGACTGAGTACAGCGCTCTCCCATCTGTAATTAACACATTAATCGGCCAACTCAAATCGATGTACAACCATATCAACGTGCCATCCATCCAGCATCATATGTTATATTCATGCGCCAAGTGTATAGTTCAAACACTAACCAATGATCCATCGTGTCAAAAAAAACATTTCAAACCAATGTTAATTCAATCGTGTCGATGTATAGTTTGAAACTTTGATTGTTCAATGTAAAATCGAATTCATAAAACAATGTGCCAAGCATTGATTCGAACTATTGAAATCCAGAAGATTAATCAATGCGCCTTTGTGAAACTCAAACCAAAGTCACTTCATATCAAACTTATAATATTACAAATGCATTTGTTGCGCATTCAAATGTTTATATTTCAAAGTTTTTAGAACATTGCAACCACAAATCTCATATGATCAATAAGTCGAGAGCTCATAACAATAAGGATTAAAACATATAAGACCAAAATCAATCATGCCTTTTATGGAATCAGGTGTAACCAGTAAATCTTCATACTCAATGGCTCATTAATCAAATAGATCCAAATGTGCAATCAAGGTAAGAGTAGGATAAAGGCCATAAGTTTGAAAGAATCTTTTGCAGTCATGTGATAAACCAATGGTCAAGTGTCCTTCATCAAAATTAATAAAAGACGACGACAGTCTAAACAACGAAAGAGGTGTTTTCACACTTTCAGTTGTGAAAACTGAATCGAAATAAAATTGTAATTGTCGCAAAAATGAAACAAATGTCTAGTTGCGCAATGCGACGATACTTTGTCGTTTAGAAGACAAGAGGTGTAGGCAGATTTTTTTTTAGAGAAATTAAAAAAAAGAGTTGGCTGCCAACAAGGCCTTGAAGAAAGAAAAGGAGGAGGCCTTAGAGCAAATTCAGGTTGCACAGTAAGAGATATATGACCTTCGGGCGAAGTTCAAAGAAGACAAGGAGAAAATCCAAAAAGAGAAAGACCAGTTGCTTGCAGAGCAGATTGGGATTAGAGGGGAAGTGAATAGAGGAATTTTCTCTGTGTCGGGCTTGGCACAGATGGAAGAAGAGACAGCCAAGAACCAAGTGGGGAAGCTCCCTGAGGCTATTCAGTAGTTCCAAGCAAGAGTAGCAGATCTATAACTTCAAGAAGTTCCTAGCACTCCATAGGAAGTACGAGATCAAAGGGAAGATACTGCCAGGAGAACAGTAGAAAGAATCAGAGTGTTGGCCTTACAATGCAATCAACACAGTGACCGAAGTGTGTAGACCTATGAGAGACTTGTAGAAGACTCAGAGCTAAGGAGATTAGAGGCACGACTCCAAGAGGTGAAGCAGTAGGCGTCGATTATGCAATCACAGCTGAAGCAGCCTACGACAATGGAGAAGATGAAAAGGTCACAAGAGCAGCGCGCAGTTTAGCAGTAGGTCACTACCATCTAGAGTAGAGTTATGGAGGTGACACAGAGACTCCAGTCAGTGTAGGACGAAGCCTAAACACTTTTTCAAGAGCTCAAGGGACAAGGATCACAGTTGGAACAGGTGGTCATGACAGTGGAACAATGCCTGGAAGGGTCTGTCACCGAGCAAGTCATTCAGGAGTTCATCGAGCAGAAGGCTCTAGCAAAGCAGTGAGTTGAGGCAGCTCGAGCTAAACTCAAGGACTTCAAAGCAGTTTTTCCCAGATCAGAGTGACTTGGGATGAGTCATAGGTGAGTGTTTGGAGCATGTTGGCCCTTGACCAGGTTTGGAAGAAATGTTGGTCATGCTTGACCATTTTTGGGACTTCGACAGGCTGGTCGAAGATGGAGCACCCAGGCAAAGTGGATATTGCGGGATATTTCCCTTTTTGCGAGCTTTTTGGGTCTTTCAGGGTTTATGTAACGGGTATGGGATGTCATCCCATGGGCTCACCCATGTTTAGGCCCCTTTTTGTAATATATAAATAAGTATCCAGGCGATGTAAGAGTAGTTTGATCTATGTTATCATAGTGGTATTTGGCTTAGTTCTTGGCTAGTTGGCTTTGTGAAAGAATGTGTTGAAGCTACAAAGCTAAGTGCAAGTATTTTGTAAGTTCTTTGTGCATAGAAAATGTAAAGGCTTGGTACCTTGATCTGATTCAGGGAAGGAGGATCTAGCGAGGTGCATGCACATTTCTTGTCCTTTGCGGAGTTGGATCTGTGCCTTGGTGCATGTAAGAAGATTGAAAGAGACTAATAGAGAAGAGAAGAGTTGGTGGACGTAGTCCCACACTGGGGTGAACCACGTATATCCTGTGTTATTGTGATTTTTTCTATGTGTTCATGATGGTTATGTTTATATTTTCTTAGTGCATTGTTTTGGATATATGATAGGTAGATCCATTGATGCTTAGTGCTTGATGTATGAATAAATGTTAGATCTGCTATGATGCTATGTGTTGAATGCTTAGATATGTTTAACATTGATTACTACTGCGTTGATATACAAATAGGGTTAATCTACGATGTTAATAATAATCATAATTGAATGCATACTATTGGCTAAGTGCTCTATTGAAGTGTGTAATCACATATCTGTGTCCCAGCTAGGTTGTAGACACTTAAGAACTACAACCCCCCCTGCATCTACCTCAGGTGAGACTTCATATGCTTCCCAGGCATTTCTGAAAGGGCCAATAGTTAGGGTTTTTTTGGTGCATTGTTGAAGCGTTGAACCATGGGTCTTCCCCTGTGCCAACATAGGGTTTTTGGCTAGTCCAGAAACTAGTCTTAAACATGTGTTCCGAGTAAAACAACCATAACTTCTTCATAGAGGATCCAAATTCAATGATACCAAATGAATTGGATATAGTACATTCCACAGTATGTTATGTATCATTGTCAAAGATAGATATCAAATATTTCGTGCGTGGCATGCTCTACAAGTTCTCTCTCTAGAATAAGCCAGAATTCAGCAAGGTCTGTCATTTTTTCTATAACTCCTTTTCAGGGATGTTCCAAGCAGTGAAACTTGGAGACATTGTAAAGACGATATTGAATAACATTGGGTACAAGTTTCAAACCTTCATTAATTATAGGTATGTAGTTATTCTTGTTGAAAGTTAGGGTTTGTGACTAATCCAAAAACTATTCCTGTGAGACTAAGGTAAAGTTTGATGAAGATGATATTCTCTTGTTGTTGAAGTTGAGGAAGGTATACAATTATGTGATCACATACACCAGGTTTGTTATAGAGTTACAGGTATGTTTATATGCATGTTTTTAGGGTTACATGTTAATGATGTTATGGTGTGTTAGTCCCTAAAGTTGCACTTGATTGTGAGAGGGCAAGTTAGGGCATCATAAAGTTATTGCAATGATATTTATGAAGGGTTTTCTGAATAGGTTTTTAGAAAATGGTTGAATTTTGGTTCAAGGATTCAATAAAACATATAACTCAACGTAAAATCAAGTAAACATCCCATTGGCTTAGTAAATGGTAGACACTTTAACATATCAAATGGTAAGGTAAATAAAGAAAGGAAGGTATGTGAGTATCTAGTTTGTCAACTCACACATGGATTTATTATTTCAAAATATCATTAAGAAACAAGAACATCTACTTGAAAAAAATCTTAATTATTAACAAAAAGAGTAAAATTTTCACTGTGTCACCCACAATCAAGAAATCATATGCGTTGCAACATAATAAATGTATTCAAGTAAGAAAAGAAACGGATAAAGATATGAAAGAATATATTACCATCAACATGCCTTTACCATTTAGTACCAATATGAAATATATTCTTGTCTTACAGTGGAGTTTTTAACAAAAAAATGGCCCTTGAATGCCCAACTAATCGACCCTCATACAATCTTTCGAGTGTATTTTTAAAGCACACGGATTACTCCTGTAGATCCTATTTTTTTGTTTACAGTTTTACAATAGGATCATGTCAATGACTATTTCCTAGGAGAATAAAGCTCATATGAGCACTTCTAATGCCTATATTGTACTAGGATCAACAGCCAATCCGAATATAGATTACAAAACAGATTGATAAAACTGGAAAATGCCACAAAAAGAGGAATACTATCTTGCAGAGTTGATTCATATGAGATACCAAAAAGTTCCATTTTAACCGAGCACTAAGAACCAAACTGCTCATCTTTACTTTCTGAGTAATAGCATTGAACAATCAAAACTGAGGCAGAATCTCCTTGAATTGTCATGGTATGATGATTGCAAAAGCCCTGGTGTCTCTTTGTTTAAGCTTAGTTGTTAGCACAACATTATGCCAATATAATCTTATATTAGATTCTCTTACCTCTTTTAGCAATGCCTTATGCTCTTTCCTCTTCCTTTTGAAATATTGTATCTTTTCCTATTGTTTAGCATTCCATTTCTCAACAAATGATTTTTCTTTCTTCAATTTATTAATCATACGCTGCAGCTCCTTTACTCTGTCTTTTTCTTTCCTTTCTTCCACCTTGAATTATGGATATTCTTCTATTGTGGCAGGTAGGTTCAGATCTATAGAATCTTGGGGTTTCCTTAGTTTAATTATATATTTTGAAGATATCCAAGAACTAAGGTCCTCTTCTTCGGTGCTTTCTGAATCTCTGGTTTCTGGAAGATCTTGCAGCTGGTCTACTTTTGGAAAAAGATCATTTCTCTCATCATTAACCACAATGGTGCATTTGAATGTAGATTCATATACTAAAGTTGACTTTGTAGTTTCCCTGGTCATAGGTCTTCTGGAGTACTGTGCAATCTGCTTTCCCTCTTCACATTTCTTCTTATGTTCTTCAGATTCCTTCTCTAACCTGTGTAGAGAAGATGCCAAAGCCTGTTTTTTTATCTCTTTCTTGGAGTCTTCTGAATTTCTTCTATGATTGTGAGGTTCTCCTTCTTGATGGAAGGATGAAACATGGCTTTTGAATTCATTCTGAATTTATTTGCAGCTCTGGTAGAATTTCTTCTAGGACATTTAGGTACATGTGTTTTCGTCTTACTTTGTTTCTTACCTTTAGCAGTTTTCTTGCCTGTAGGTTGTTTCTTCTATTTAGCTGGACTTTGAAATGGAATTGTGATGTAATATTCAGGTTCATCGAATTCCCTTTTTATATCTGGATCAAAATGGATATCAATCTCTTCATCCATTTTAAGTTTCTTACCTCGACTGGTAGTGTCTTTCTCATTAATTTTACCCATATCACCAATAGCTTGTTGGGTTTGTAATTTTTGCTTGCCAGCATGAGTTACCCTGGTTGCAGGGGATTGTTTTTCATCAAAATATCAGTGGCTTGAGAGGTATGTTTCTCTTTTACAGGTTTCTTCTCCTTGACATTTTTAGACTTATTTGCATGTAGATTAGGTTTTAATGACTGGATTAACCAGTCCCAAGACCTCTGAACTTCATTTAAGAAAAAGACTACCAACGTTCAATCAACCCTTGATGAAAAATATTGTTTGTTGTTGTTGCAGGGTGTAATTGAATCCTCTTAGACATCTTGGATAAACTTTTTAATAATAAATAAGGTAGGTTAAGAGGGTAATCACCATTTACATGGATAAACAATCTAATATGATAAAGATGGACTATAGAAAATATTCCTTCACATGTAATGTACTTATGGATAATCAACAGAGCAGTGTGTCATTCTTTTCTCACCCAGCTGTGTGGGATACCCTTGCTCCAATTGGGGTTTTTATTTTCTAGAATTAAAAAATGATTTACAAACTCCATGACTACATTTTCTTTCTTCCGCCATCTTTCCCCATATATGGGTAACCTGCAATCTTTAGCTATGGAGTGCTTTGTCACGTGCATCAGAATTTTACCAACTACAGATTCGAAACCATTGAAATTCTATGCAAATGTCATAGAGATATACTCGTCATGACCCTGGAATGTCGTGAAGAAGTTGAACCAACCAGCATCCTTGAATTTATATGCCATCTAAGGAAATGCTTCGAACAATTATGTCCCTTCAGGCTCCAATCTGGTTATCTAACCACTCTTTTTGGGTGCCATAACACTGATACAATCCAGCAAAACAATTCTGAGAATATCGAGGGTTTCATCTCCAACTTTCGAGAGTTGTTGAAAACTAAGAGTTATCTCTTTACCTACAAAGCATGCATAGAATGAAAAACATACTAAAATAGGCAAATAATGATTTCATTCATATGGAATGATAATCAGGCATGTTGATTTGATGTCAAGGTGGTCAGTACACCCCGATCCTCCTAATTTAGTTGTCATCATAAGAATATCAACCTGAAATAGATCATATAGAGATGTGCAAATCCTCTAATAATGATTTTGAACATTAGAACACGATATGGGTAGGGTGGCTCATGCATAACAATGATCACTCTTGGCGCTGCAAGAATAGCGCTATTCTTGTAGCGACCTTTCCACTTTGACAAAATTTGAAAATTCAAATGAAGAAAAGACAAGTGATGTGATAGAGATTTTTCAAATCATATTGTAATCTTCAAAAAATTCAAAATCATTTAAAAAGTGCATAAAAAGATTGAAAATAATATTTCGATCCAAGAAGGGAAAAATAGAGTTTAACAAAAAATCATGGAAAATGGGTAGAACAGGGACTAAGGATACCCAATCAGTCAAAAACAAGGTTAAGGACTAACACTGGATCCTTCTAGGGATAAAGTTTCATGATGAATCTTTAAGAATTGTTGACCAATTCCTTCATATCCTTCTTATTCACTTTATTTCCCTACTCTGTCATTCTTTATTTAAAACCACAAAATTGTAAAGAAGCAATTCCATTGGGTATATGGAGTCTTTATTTGAGCTCAAAATTAAAACCTATTATACAAACTAAACTATCTGACTGATTTTAAAATAAATAATGTTTTAAGAATGTCCCATTTACTAGGCCTCCTAAAATTTCACTATCATCCAAATTATGTAAGAGAAAGGTATTGTTGTTCATGACCTTGACTACTTTGAAAGTACCATACCATAAGTTGTCAAACTTACTATGTTTAGCTTTCTCCTCTCTTATAGCATCCCATCTCAATACAAGATCTCCCTCTTGAAAAGTATCTTTCTTTGTCTTTTTATCAAAAGTTTCTTTAACTTTTCTCTGATGAATAACAACTTTCTGATCCAGCTTTTCTCTACTCTGTTGAACCTCTATAATTTGGAAAACTCTCCTTTGAATGTCATTGGGTTCTTCTAACTCCTCTTGCAGAAATTTAAGAATAGGTAAACCCAATTGAGTTGGAAAGACAGCCTTTGTTCCGTACACCATTTGGAAAGGGGAAGTTCCAATATATTTCTTAGTACCGATCTGATCATCCCATAGGGAACATTTTAATTTGGAATCCCATAACCTTTTGTTTTTTGTAAGTAATTTTTTGATAATCCTAATGAGGCTTTTATTGGATGATTCTACTAACCCATTGCCTTGGGGATAGTAAGGAGTGGAATGGACCAATTTGTTGTTATATTTATTGAAAAAATCAACCATTGAATTTTATTTCAAAGCTTGAGCATTAGCAATAACTAGCATCTTATGACAACCAAATCTAGAAAAAATATGGCCTTCAAGAAAATCCATGATTACCTTGTATGTTGCATTTTGGGCAGGGATGATTTTAGGGGCTAAATTTCGCTCATGGGCTAATTTTCCATGGTTTTTCCAAAAAAGAGATTCACTATTTTAAAAATGGTTCGCCCAAATTATATATGATAAAATTATTTTACCTTACAAATTGCCAAAAAATTATAAAAACTATATAAAATCCTTAGAAATTTGAATATTTTTACAAAAATATCATCAACATTTATAGTTGGCATATGAAGGATTAGTAAGATTCGCCAAGGTTTCTAAATTTTAAAATAAATTCCATCCTTAAAATCATCCCTGATTTCGGGTTGGGATTGCTTCAAGCCACTTGGTAAAGTAATCGATGGTTGTGAGTATCCATTTATGTTGTCCAGAAGATGAAGGATGGATTTCTCCAATGAAATCTAGGACCCACTATTGAAAAGTTCCATGAGCAATGATGGGTTTTAAAGGTAGAGACATAATTTTTTGTTTTCTTGCAAACTTTTGACATGGTTCACATGCCCTCACCTAAGAAAATATGTCAGAAAAACATACAAGCCAATAGTAGCCTACTCTTATAATTTTGGAAGCAGTGGCTTTCCAATGATGATGTCCCCCACAAACACCTGGTGTAAATCAAAGAAAATTTGTTTTGCTTCCTCTTCATCAGCACACCTTAATAGAATTCCATTAAGATCTTTCCAAAACAAGATTTGATCAATAATGCAATATTTCACTGTTTTCAATTTAAGTGATCTGAACTTGGATTTATCTAAATCAAGAGGAGAGTGAAGATTTAGCAGAAAAAAAGATAATGTATTGGTACCATGGTCAAGAAAAATATTTTATGCTTATCTGTGATCCAATTTCCTCAATCTGAAAAGATGAATTCTATGATTTGCTGAAGAAATGATATAATCCAATTGCTTTGCAATTTGACTCTGTCATCAATTTACCAAGGCCTTGTCCTTTTATTAACTAAGTGGACTTTATAGTCAAGTTGTATTCGAGAATTTTTGTTATCCACTTCCCCCTCTTTCCTTCACAATCAGGTTGGACCAAAATTTCTTTAATTGCACTACTTGGAACATATGCAGTAATCTCAAATTGTAGGACATATACCCTAAAATATTTTAAAGCCTTCACCAGAGCATATGCTTGTTTTTCCATAATATTGTATTTTAGTTCAGAACCCCTGAGAGTCTTTTTGAAGAAAGAGATAGTTTGTTCATACCCCGGGTCATTTCTTTGTAAGAGAACGACAGTTATAGTGTCTTCAAAGGAAAATGAAAAAATCAAAAACTCCTTAGAGTAAATAGGGTCGATGAGGACAGGTGCCTGGATTAAATCTTGCTTAATATTTTCAAATGATTCCTTTGCTTCTGGTATCAATTTTATGTATGGATCATTTTTCAACATATCAGTAATATACTTGATGATTTATGCAAAATTTGGTATAAATCTTCTTAAAAAATTGATTTTACCTATGAAAGATTGGATAGACTTCTTATTTCTTGGAATTTCTATCTGTTGAATGGCCTTTACACTTTCAGGATCTATCTTGATTCCTGCTAGTGAAACAATATGTTCTAAAAAAATTCCTTCTTCCATGGAAAAATGATATTTTTGATGGTTTAATGATATACCATAACTCCTGCATTTTTCAAATGTTTGCTTCAAGTGTTGCAAGTGTTCATCATCATAGGTTGAGAAAACAGTAATATCATCAGATAAATAACCATAAATCTATCTTTCTCACCAACAAATGCAATATCCATAGCTCTCTGAAATGTTGCTCATACATTCATTAATCCAAAAGGCATATTTTCATACATGAAAGTGCCCCATGGAGTGGTAAAATTTGTCTTCTTCTTATCTTCCTCCATCACTGATATCTGATTATACCATTAATAGCCATCAAGCATAGAGATTACTTTTTCCCCTACTACTCTTTGTAGGATATGATCCATTTTAGGTAATGGATAATTTTCCTTTAGAGAACATATGTTCATGTTTCTGAAGACTACACAAAGCCTTATCTCTCCATTATTTTTCCTGACAGGTACTAAATTAGCTACCCACTCTAAGTATCTCAGTGGTACTATAATTTTAGCATCCAACAACCTTTTCAGTTCATTTTCAATTATAGGTAGCAACAATGGATTGAATTGTCTATATTTCTTCTTAAAAGGTTTGGATCGAGGATTTAAAGGAATCTTGTGCTGCATAATCTATGTATCAAAAACCTTAAGGTATTCATAAGACCAGGAAAAAACCTCTGAAAACTATTTCATCAAATTGACATACCTATCTCTCTGTTTTTCTGGCAATTTTCTCGATAATTTCACCATCCTGAGATTTGGATGTGGATTGATATCATAGTCTACCACTTCATCCTCCTCTATTTGAATAACATATTTTCTTGAAACATCATTATGGTCAAATAATCTCTCAAGTGGAACTAGGCCCTTTGGCAGATGATTTTTTTTAAGTCAATAATTTTATGACCAGCAATACTATCTTGAAGGATATTTGCAGCATGAACTTCCACATCATCATTTTCATTATCCTGATCTATTGAGATATTAGAAAACTCATCAATGGTATCCAAAAACCTTTGAATTTCCTAATCATATTTAAAAACTTGCCATTTTTTTATGGTATCTGGTATTGAAGGTCTGTGTCTTACCTCAATCTCAAACCTTAAATTGGGAAAAATGGGAGTTCTAAAATTATTGGTTGCAAGTGCTAAAGAATCTGCCTGCTGATTCAAATTTATGTGTACAAAAGTGATATTGAAGGCCAAAAATAAATTATCAACAAAGTCCCACACTTCATTTCTATACTTATTTAACCTCTGTTGTTTGTTCTGATAAATGTTTTTTATCTAATGAATGATAAGCTCTAAATCTCCAAAAACAGAAATTTTATCTATGCCTATATTTTTAGCATCTTTCAATCCTAGTAGCAGAGATTCATATTCACTGATGTTGTTAGTTGTATCAAATTCCAGTTTATATGACAAAGGAATAAATTCTTTGGTAGGAGAAATAAAAAAAATCCCAACCCCAGAGCCTTCTTTGGAACAAGCACCATCAAAGAACATTTTCCAAGCTAGGTTTTCTGCATTTTCTTCAACTGTAGGTATGAATTTTTTTACTGTTGTTTCAATTATCTTGTCACCAATGTGAAAAATAGAAGAACCAAGTTCATCTTCTACAACATATATGGGATAATTAACATCATTTTCATGATAAGTTACCCGGTAAGCCAGCCTCACTTCCCTATACAGTATTCGATGTTCTCCACCAAACATAGGTATGGTATCATAACTAAGATCCATTTGTAGTGTGCCTCCTACTTTCTTAGACCATGATCTTGACAGAAGCATCTCAAATTTAATAGGTATGTAAGCCACAATAACATCCAACACCACACTTTTCATAGGTAACTGAGATAAAGTAACAACCATGTCTTTAATGACTCCCAGACATTTAACTTTCATGGAGTCAAATGAATATAGGTCTAGATAAGGCTTAGTAATGTCTAAACCTAATTCATCCATTGCCACTTTTGGCATGACATTGTGAGAAGCTCCCAAATTCATTAAACAATTATGCAATATTTTGTCATGAATGTTCAGAGATATGTAGAAAGGAGGAGAAGCATCAGACATGTCTTCAATATGAGGTCCAATGGTTATAGAAAGGTTTTCATATTCAATATTTATAGTATCTTAAAAAGTAACATGAGCAGAGGTTGCAATGCTTTAAGAACAAATTTTCTAAAAGGATCAGTTTTCATCAATTCTACTAGAGGTATGGGGGTTTTAATTTTATTAATTTTTTTTTCCAAACTGAAAGAAGAAACAAGCTTCTTAGTTTCCTTCAACTATGTAGTGTTAACCTTGACAAGTTTCTTTGGTTGTTGATCAGTTTTAACCCCTAAACTTTCTTTAATGACCCCTGATTTAACTGGAGCATTAGTATTTTTAGTTGGAATAGTATATCCACCTTTGGTGTATTTGATCTGGACCTAAGGTCATATTTTTTCCTTTTAGGTTCTTTCTGGATCATTTCTTCAAAATCCTCTTCCTCGAATTGATTTAATATAAGAGCATCCTCATTATATTGTTGTGTCAAATGAGTGGGAGGTAATTTTGTATCATTTAAATGCATTGTAGAATCTTCTTCAATGTCATCAATTTCTTCAACTTCTTCCACTACATTATTTTGAAAAGGAGGCAAAACTTTATGATCTTCTTGATTTCTCCTTTCACTGGGAAAAATTTGAGGGACATTGTTACGCCTCCTAAACTAGTTAAGACTTTTGTATACACCTTAATGTGTAGGTATTCTAGGTTTTTTTGTTTCCATCTTTAGCCTGGTCATTTCAGATGTCAAGGTTTTCAACATTTTGGTCATTTCATCCATCTTAGAATCAGATGTTGTATGAGAAGAAGAAGGGAGTTCTTCTCTATGTTTTTTCCTGTCTCTATCACCCCTAGACTTCAATTTCTTTGTTGCTATTATGTTATATTCTACTTCAATGGCTACTTCCTGCATTAGAATCGGAGTAGAATACCTTCTTTCTCTCAACAACAGAGAAAACTCAACATCAAAGGAATTGGAAAAAGTAATTTTGGCTGATGTTTCTGTGGGTTTGATTTCATATGGAATTTTACTATACATTTTATTAAATCTTTTGGTAAAATCAAATATAGATTCTCCTTGTTTTCTTTTCAAAGCACCAAACTCAGTAATGTAATACAGGTAGTCTTTCTTATCTCCCCAGTGTCTTAAAAATGTATCATACATTGCATCGATATCAGCAATTGAATTGGGGGGCAGACCTCTAAACCATTTCCTTGCATCTCCATCTAAAACCCACACAAAAAGTCTCATCCAAACATCTACATGCTCCACATTAAAATTATCTACAAAACTTTAGAAAGAGTTTAAGTGTTCTTCAACAGTAACTTCTCCCTCTCCATTGAATCTTCGTAAATACTTCATATAATCATTAGGTGGGAAGGCATACATAAATTTTTGTAAATTTAATGGTGCATATATGGTTGCAACAATTGCATCCTGTTAGCCTATGGCTTACCTTTACCAATCACTAAGTCTAAATTGTCACCTATATTTGTATTATTCATTTAGGATATTAGTAATATATCCTCAAGTGATGACTAATGAGTTAGTTAAGATTGCCTA
>WSFP011465503.1:0-18405 GCA_009831015.1 Picea engelmannii
GATGATCTTTTACACAGTCCAAAAATACCCTCTTGGCCTTCACTTCCTTCTTCTTATGAGTTGTCAATTCTTGTGGATCAATGGGACTTGGAACCACACCCTCAACATACTCTTTGAGGTCATTCTCTTCTATAAGGAGAACCCTAACCTTCCAAGCCTAGAAATGTGTTGCCCCTTCCAACTTGTCTTCAATCTTCGAAGTGTTAACCATTGTGACTTTCCCAGAACAAAAGAAGAAATCTACAACAACAAAACTATTACCACCAATCTGTAGCAACAAATTTGCAGTTGTTTGTGCTTCAAGAGATGACTCTCTCTCTTTCTTTGAAACCTCATCTCTAATACCATGTCAATTTTCCATATGCAACTAATTTCAAATCTAAAAATTACTTCCAAGTGATCCAAACAGTAAACCCTAGTTGTTATCACTAAACAATTTTACACTAAATTATTGACTGAAAATTACAGCAATGGAAACAAGATCATAAATAAATCATCCATGCACATGAGACAAGAAATTTTTTATTCTGTAAATTTTCAAATTCATAAATTTGTGAGGGAAAAATCAGCCCTCTCAACTGTCACAAAATCACCAAATCTAAGGACAAAACCAGTCCTCTCAAAAACCACAAAATCAACAAAATTCTCGGGACAAATCTCAACATACAAATCTGCTATGACTGCACCTATACGACCTACTAACATCAACATGTATAGACCGGTTGTTGCCCAGAAAATCATGTCGTACAACCTCGGACGTACGTGATTGTCTCTATTGAGGCCTGCGTATATACTGTTAGAAAAACAGGATCGTGAAGCAATAAAATAAAACAAATGCGAAAATAAAACACAGAAGATACACAATACAATAGAGACACAGGGATACGTGGTTCACCCAATGTGGGCTACGTCCACCAGAGAAATTTTCAAGTCATTCTTTTATTATTATGCAGCAAATGAAGGGATACAACCTACAGCACACCCATTGTAACTTCCTCTTCTTTCTCTCACAATCTCCTCTCTCATAATACAATATTCACAACGATACATAGCCGCAATACATTTCTCTCATAAAAGAGGGTTGTCTTCTAGAGCAAAAACCCCTAACATAACTTCTACTATCAAATCTGTGACATTATAATGAACGGTCCATATTTACAATGAAATTACAATATACATTTACAAGGCAATTTTTCCTTCGGGGGCTTTGCCCCCGAACCCCCCTCTACACTCCCCCACATGGTGGAGTGTACATTTTTCCGAGGTGTAAAGTCTTCATGGGGTATAAACACAGCTGAAAACAAAGACCTCTGAATCAGGAAGATAATCAAGCTCCACAACCAAGCATCTCTCACTTGGAGACTTATCTCAACAACTCTATCGTTGTTATATACGCTGGACTATGATCCTTCTTGAACCTAGCAAATTTCTCATCATCATCTTCATTCTTGAAGACTAATTGAAACTAAGAAGGAACTCAGTTTTTCCCTGGTTACTCCCTTTGTTAACATGTCTGCAGGATTCTTGCTAGTGTGTATCTTTTCCAACTTCAAATGTCCATCTTCCAAGACGGATCATATGAAATGGTACCTGAGCTATATATGCTTAGTCTTCGAATGGAAGTCTGAGTTCTTTGCAAGATGAATAGCACTCTCACTGTCACAATACAACCTGCTATTCTCCTGCTTCTTTCCCAATTCCTCCATAAGCATTTGTAACCAAATCATCTCTTTACTAGCCTCTGTAGCAACAACATACTCTCTCTCTCTCTGTTGTTGAAAGTGCAACAACCTTTTGCAGTTTCGAAATCCAACTTATTGGTGTTCCACCTACAGTAAAAACATACCCTGTGGTGCTCCTCATGTTATCTTTATCATCTTCCATATCTGAATCAACATATCCATGTAGAACAGTGTATGAACCTTCAAAACATAATGCATGAGTAACAGTACTTCTCAAATACCTGAGAATCCACTTTACTGTCTCCCAATGTTCTTTACTTGGATTGTTCATATACTTGCTCACAACTCCCATTGCATGTGCAATATCTAATCTTGTGCAAGCCATCGCATACATCAAGCTGCCAACTGCTGATGAATAAGAGACCCTGAACATGTATTATATCTCCTCATGTGTCTTGGGACACATTTTCTTAGTTAATTTGAAATGGTTGGTCAAAGGTGTACTAACTAGTTTTGCATTCTGCACTCTAAACCTCTCCAACACCTTCTCTATGTACTCACCCTAAGACAATGTCAATTTGCGATTTTTCCTTTCTCTTATTATTCTCATACCAAGGATTTTCTTTGCAGCACCCAAATCCTTCATCGCAAATGAATTAGCTAATTTCTTCTTGAGCACATTTATATCCTGCATATTAGACCCTGTAACAAGCATCTCATCTGCATACAATAGAAAGATAATATAGCTTCCATTTTCTAGCCTTTTAAAATAAACACAGTGATCAAAATGACATCTACTGTAACATTGTTCTGTCATAAACCTATCAAACTTCAAATACCACTGCCTTGGAGCTTGCTTTAGGCGATAAAATTTTTTCTTCAACCTGCATATCAAATTCTCCTTCTCTTTAACCTCATACCCCTGTGGTTGCTGCATATAAATCTCTTCCTCCAAATCCCCATGGAGAAAAGTTGTTTTTACATCTAATTGTTCAAGATGTAAATATTCTACTGCCACAAGACTTAAAATAGTCTTGATTAAAGTTATTTTAACAATAGGAGAAAATATTTCATCGAAATCTATACATTTATTTTGTGCAAACTCCTTTACAACAAGTCTAGCCTTGTACCGCTTTTTTCATCCATCTTCCTTCAACTTGTAAACCCATTTATCCTGCAATGTTATTTTTCCTGCAGGCAACTGAACCAAGTCTCAAGTCTGGTTATTTACCAAGGAATCCATTTCCTCTTTCATGTCTTTCTCCCACTTCTTTTTGGTGTCTACCTGCATTGCCTCTTCATAACATTCTGGTTCACCAGAATTAGTCAATAATAAATAATACAATGAAGGAGTGTATCGTTCAGGGAGTCTACTTAACCTAGTAGATCTTCTAACAACACTTGCAGGAGTTTGAGGTACCTATTGATCTTGTTGTTGTACATTTTGAATTTATTTTTCAGTGATCTCATTGAGCACTGTGTATTCTGGGTTTTTTTCCCTGTTTCTTTCCCTGCAACTGATCTTTGTATATGACATTCTCATTGAATATGACATCTCTACTCCTAATGATTTTGTTATTTTCGTAATCTCATAAGCGATAACCAAAATCATTAACATTGTATCCAATAAAGATACACTTCTTGGATTTTACGTCAAGCTTCGTTCTATTTTCTTTATCAATATGGACAAATGATTCACAATTGAAAGTCTTCAAAAAATAATAGTTTATCTTTTTACCTGTCCATTCCTCCTCTAGAATTCTATCATCCAAAGAACTTGAAGGTCCTCTATTTATTAATTAAACAGCGGTATCTACAGCATCTACCCATAATTGTAAGGACAAACCAGCATGCAATCCCATACTCCTTGCACGCTCCATGATTGTCATGTTCATCCTTTCTAACACACCATTTTCTTGTGGTCTTCCTGGAACTGTCTTCTCTCTACAAATCTCATGGTATGAACAATAATCATCAAACTCTTTGCAGCAATATTCACCTCCATTGTCTGATCTGAGACACTTCAACCTTTTTCATGTCTCATTCTCAACCAAAGATTTTCATTTCTTAGAAGTATCAAAAACATCATATTTTTGTCGAATGCAATAAACCTAAGTTTTTTTAGTTGCATCATCAATAAAAATAACATAATAACGAGAGCCGCCAAAAAATGATCCCTGAGTTGGTCCCCATACATATGTATGCACAAGATCTAACCTTTCACTCTTCTTTTCTTTTTCAACTCTGAGAAATCTGACTCTCTTATGTTTTCTATAAACACAATACTCACAGAAATCCAAATCAATTTATTTAAGATCTGGCAATAAATTTCTTTTGTGAAGTATTTGCATCCCCTCCTCACTCATCTTTCCAAGCCTATGATGCCACAATGATGTATCCACTCCTGTATAAGCTAAAGATATAGAAGCGTCAGTATTACCATTACATAAATACAATGTACCTACCTTCTCTCATTTTGCTATCACCAATGATCATTTGCTGACCTTCCACACTTTATCTGTAAATATGGATATACAACCTTCACTTGCCAACTACCCTGTTGAAATTAGATTTTTCCTTAGATCTGGAACATGTCTTATCTCTTTCAACAACCATTGGTTTCCATTGCTTCGCTTTATTTTTACATTTCTCATTCCAACAATTTTGCATGGTGCATCATCACCCAAATAAACTTGTCCAAAATCACTTTGAACATAATATAGAGAATGTTTCCTATGGTGTGTGGCATGAAATGAAGCCCCTAAATCTACTACCCAAGACTCAGAAATATTATCTACAAAAATAATCAAAGCATCTTGTAACACATCATATGTTACATTTGCTTCCTGGTTTTTCTCCTGATGTCCATCTCTTTGTTTTTTTGGAACTCTGCAATCTTTCTTCAGATGTCCTTTCTTCCCACAATTCCAACACTCTATCTTTCCAAATCTGGATTTGGATCTGCCCTTCCTAGAATTCTCACGGTTCCCTGAGCCATTTTCTCTATCATTTTGTCTTCCCCTGTTCTCCATGTTTAACGCATTACCCGATGTCTCACTTGTGTTTTTTCGTCGCATTTCCTCACTAAGGATTACACCAACAACGTCATCAAATTTTAAAGTGTTTGAACCAGAGACAAAGTTACTTATAGCCATGACCAAGTCGTTTCAACTTTCTGGCAATGAGCACAAGACTAGAAGAGCTCTAACCTCATCATCAAAGCCCACTTTTACAAAACTTAGTTGATTAGTAACTGTATTAAATTCATTTAAATGATCTGCAACAAACCCACAATCTGACATCTTCATATTAAATAATCTCTTCACTAGAAATACCTTATTGGACGACGAGGGTTTTCATACAATTTTGTCAATGTATCCATCAGCTCCTTCGTTGTCTTTTATTTCAAAATATTGAAAGCCACCGACGTTGTCAGGCTCAGTCGTATCGTTCCTAGTGTATTTCTATCAAGAACCTCCCATTCTTCGTCCTTCATGGTCGTCGACGTCTTTGTTATCCCACCCAATGGTATGAATAGATCATTTTGATATAAATAATCTTTCATTTACATCTTCCATAACTGGTAGTTTTGGCCATTAAATTTCTCGACCCTAAACTTTCAATCTTCTGTCGTTGCTCCCACTCAAACCAGAAACTCTCTTTTCCTGCGAGTTGTATTTTGCTCTGATACCAGTTGTTAGAAAAACAGGATCGCAGAGCAATAAAATAAAACAAATGCGGAAATAAAACACAGAAGATACACAATACAATCGAGACACAGATATATGTGGTTCACCCAGTGTGGGCTACGTCCACCAGAGAAATTGTTAGGTCCTTCATTTATTATTATCCAGCAAATGAAAGGATATAACCTACAGCACACATGTTGTAACTTCCTCTTCTTTCTCTCACAGTCTCCTCTCTCAGAATACAATATTCACAACAATACATAGCCGTAATACATTTCTCTCATAAAAGAGGGTTGCCTTCAAGGGCAAAAAACCCTAACATAATTTCTACCGTTAGATCTGCGACCTTATAATGAACGGTCCAGATTTACAATGAAATTACAATATACATTTATAAGGCAATTTTTCCTTCGAGGGCCCGCTTGCCCCCGGACCCCATAGAGGGGCCCCGTCTGCACTCCCCCGCATGGTGAAGTGTACATTCTTCCAAGGTGTAAAGTCTTCATGGGGTATAAACACAACTAAAAACAAAGACCTTTGAATCAAGAAGATAATCAAGCTCCACAACCAACAATTCTCGAGACAAATCCCAACATACAAATCTGCTTCGATTGCACCTGTACGACCTACTAACATCAGCATGTACAGATCGTCTGTTGCCCAAAAAATCATGTCGTATGACCTTGGACGTACGTGATTGTCTCTACTGAGGCTCGCGTACATACGCGACTATCTCCACTTACATCTGTGTACATACGTGACTATCTCCAATGAAACCCACGTACATACGCAATTGTCTCCACTTAAACCCGCGTACATGTACAAAGATACTATACAAACACTTCATACAATTCGTGCAACTTCTTCCCTTTTGCAGTTGTTCTGCACTTGCGGCCTCCTTATTTCACATGTGTGACTTCCCTTCCAAGAACAGAAAATAGAAAATCCATAACCCTAGGCCAGATTTGTCAAAGTTGTAGAAATTCCCTTACTGAAATCACCAAACCTCCTAGCGCAAGTGTTTACTCACTTATGCTAATTGCATAATGTCACAATGAGATTGTCACGATCTCTCCTCTCCTTATATAGGAGTCTAATGTGAGTTTAAAAGCACTTAGCTTACTCTAAAGAATCGTTCACTAAACTCAAGAATAATTTAATTTTCCTTGTGGGTGTAAAGCTCCTACACAAGCCCACAAAGCTCATCATCAAACCCATGAAGCCCCAACACATATCAAAGAGCGTTTTCACCGAAACGAAAGTGTAATCTAGTGCCAACGAATATTCTCACATGCCCGAGTTGTCGGATCTTAAAGTGTACTCTAGTTTGCACCTTAAAGAATTTGATCGCTTTGGATGCTTGATAAAATAGAGGTTAAGGTGGATTTCAGTGGTGGTTTTTAATTATAATTATTAGTATTAATTATTTGTAGTTAACATATGATGAAATCATTGTTGCCCATTTAACATGTCAACCCCATATCGGATTTAATTAAAATATTTTGTGCATTTCGAAAAATGAAGATATATTTTTTGGGGGTGGAATATGGAATTCACTTTGCTAGGGTTAGGGCTCAAAAGTGCCACTCCCCTATGCTAAATCAAATCGCAGCTACCTCACTTGTTGGTTCTCATAGATCGTTGTGTTTGGTTTGCCTCTACTGTTAGCGTTAGAAGTCACTCCTGGATTGCTTGCAAGAGAAGATCCCAACGCCCATCAGTTTTATGTCACGATTTAATAAATGGGGGTGATCAAATGGGTAAAGACTCAAGAAGATAAAACTTTGACTCAGGAGACCGGGCCTGGTATGTACACAGCAAGGGAGGTCTTGATCCAACTTCTGTCAGTGAATGGATTAAAGGGTGACAGAGGGAAGACTTGTGAGAAGGGTGAGCAAGACTGCCTCGGGCGACAAGCCTTCAGAAGCTTGAGGATGAAAAACTTAGAAGCCAAGATCCTCTTGGTCCGGATCTTCAAGGAGTTGCAGAGTGACTCAACTGGATCCTCCAATTCTAAGTCGTTCAGCGCTACGAAAATAACAGGAACCGATTAGAAACAATGTAACTGCTACAGTGATCCAACCTACATCATCCTATAACAGCTACAACTCGACTGGATCCTCCAATTCCGAGCCTTTCTAACACAATAAACAGAGATGAAAAGAAGCTGACATCCATAAAGTAAGAAGTCTCAAATGCCTTATACATTAACCAGAGCGACCAGCGCTTCATCAAAACTTTACAATCCGGAGCTTTTCTCAACCATCAATCCCCTTCAAAATACAAAGACTCAGTCTATATACTCAGGAAAATTCACCTCACAGAGGCGTGTACAGTCACCCAAAGCTTGGTGTCCCTTCAATCAAACTCATACTGATATCTTTCTTTAAGCGCCACCTTAACTACGCATGGCCCCTGTAAGGAGGGTAGCTGAGTCATTAAGTGTTGGGTTAGCGTGCGCAGACTTCTCTGTTGAGTCGAGGACTTCGGCATGGCTTCTTTGAAAAATTTGATACACTGGACTTCTTTGAGCAGACCACTTGCCAAACCCTCCATTCTCTATACTTAATGAATGAAAAGAGGTTTCAACCACCCGCTCTTGCCATCATTTACTCCAAGCGAGAAACAGTAGTGAGGTCGGACCCGATGGCGCCTGGACATCACGAGGATCCCCTCTGTAACTGAACTCAATGCCTTTGGCCTTCTGTACACAGCTCCTTTCTTTCTCCAAGTGACCACGGGCTGTGACCACGGAGCTTTTGGCGTTCGCGAATGGGAAGGAGATAATCCCTGCATTTAGAAATCGCGATGAGCGAAACGTCGAGACGGCTCAATCTGGTGCCACGCGTCCTTCTGAGATCTGACGGTCCTGAAACTTACTCGGCGATATTGTGGGCCCGGGTCCGAGACTCTCCCGACACCTCGCGCATCGGAATATAATGGAGTTGCTCTTTGTGCCTTGGAGTCGTGATGGGCGAAACACCGAGATGGCTCAGTTTGTCGCCAGGTGTCCCCTTTGGATGGACGGCTGAAAATGCTTTGTGATACCGCGGGCCCCACTTTCGACGCTATCGGGGTTCAAGGTTTCGCGATGTAGAACAACATGAAACTCTCGCCCCTCGAACTCCCGAATGTCGAAACGCCGATGCGACTAGATCTCGCGCCACGCGTCTTTGGATGGATGGTTGCTATTCTCCCCTACACATAATATGGGCGCGATCTAGTTTGTTAACTTCGGCGCAACTTCCCTATTTGTGATCTCCCGCCAACCATTGATCTGCTCATATAGTTGGATCTGGACCGTTGACACTATAATTCTGCCCGCTCGCTTGATTTTAAGTCCGAAAAGGACTTTTTATGTGCGTTGCACTTGGGCGCTCCTCCTGCAACCTGTCGACCTGGGTGTCCTGATGCTAAAGACAAGTAATGTTGCCAACATTAGGCTCCATAGGGGATAGAGTCGTCCCTGTGATGCTCTAAGGACTCAATTTGTAGTTCCAGTGCCTTGTTGTTGGGCTATGGAGTCATTTATTAAGCTGAAACAATAAAAGTGAAAACAAAGAACAGAAAGGACAATATTTACAAAACACAAAAGCCATCGTAGGCTCAGACAAAACATTTTTTAAGAAAATGCCCATTTACTGGGCTGTTGAAAGCTTCTCCGCCTTCTAAATCATGTAGCCGATATGTGTTATTCGAGAAAACCTCAGAGATTTTGAAGGGTCTGATCCATAGGGCTTCAAATTTGTCATGCTTGCCCTTATCTTGTTTAGGAACATCCCATTTCAGCACCGGGTCTCCTATCTAGAACTGCTCCTTCTTGGCCTTCTTATCAAAACCCTGTTTGATCCTCTGTTGATGGTCCTGAATTCTGTCCATTGCCTGCTCCCTGGCCTGGTGGACCTCCACTAGCTGATGAATCCTTCTAATCATGTCATCATGCTCCTCCTGATGGTCCTGGAGGAATTTTGCTACAGGAATGGCTAAATGAGAAGGGAAAACAGCCTCTGCTCCAAAGACTAATTGGAAAGGAGAGACGTTGATAGATCTCTTTGTGGTCACTCGGTCGGCCCATAGAGCAAATTTTAATCTGGAATGCCAGGCCTTCTTGTTGTCTTCCAACAGCCTTTTGATGATCTTTATCAGGGTTTTGTTGGAGGATTCTGCTAAACCATTGCCCTGTGAATAATATGGGGTGGAGTGAATCAGCTTGATTCTGAACTGCTCGCAGAACTTGGCCAATGGCTCGGACCCGAAAGCATCTGCGTTATCAGTGACAATTTTACTCGGCCAGCCGAATCTCGTGATGAGGTCCTCCAGGTACCCAATGATTACCTTGTGGGAAGCACTCTTGGTAGGGATAGCTTCGATCCACTTGGTAAATAAATCTGTAGCAGTTAGGATCCACCTGTGCTGCCCACTGGAAGCAGGGTGAATTTCTCCAATGAAATCTAGGCCCCACTGCTGGAAAGGTCCTGAAACCACCACCGGATTTAACGACAGAGACTTGAGCTGTTGCTTTCCTGCAAACTTTTGACATTTGATGCGGGCTCTGACCCCTTTGCAGACGTCAGTGAACACGGTAGGCCAATAGTATCCAGCCCTGAGGATTTTGTGGACTGTGGCTTTCCATAAATGGTGCCCTCCACACAGGCCGCTATGAAATTCAGCCACGATCATTTCGGCCTCTTGTGGACTCATGCATTTTAAAAGTACCCCCAGGGGGTCTTTCCAATATAACATTTGATCGATTAGGAAGTATCTAACTACCTTGAGCTTCAGAGCTCTTGCTTTGTTCCTTTGCAGGCCATCTGGGGGCCGCAACTCTTGCAGAAAGTATATGACATCCTTATACCAAGGACATCGAGCTAATGGGGCTCTCTTCGAGGGTCCATTTCAGACAGCCGACTTTGTGGAATTCCTGAGCATTCGTTTATGAAACTTATCCCCAGAGCTTGGCAGTTTGCTTCAGCCAACAGCTTGACTAAACCTTGACCTTTGATCAATTTGGTGGGCCTTATTTCCAGGTCGAATTCCAGAATTTTGGCTATCCATTTACTCCTTCTCCCGTCTATGTCAAGATGAATAAGAATGTCTTTAACAGCAGTCGAGGGGACATAGGCGATGATTTTTGACTGCAGGGCATAGGTTCTAAAAGATTTGAGATCTTTTACTAGAGCATAGGCTTGCTTCTCCATAGTGTCATACCTGACTTCGGCATCCCTCAATGCTCGGCTGAAATAAGCAATAGGTTTCTCTAGCCCAATGTCGTTTGTCTGTAATAGAACAGCAGCCACTGTGTCAGGTGAGGCAAAGGAGAAAATAAGGAAATCCTTCGAGTAGTCAGGACTGATAAGCACAGGAGCTTCAGTCAGGGCCTTCTTGATTTTCTCAAAGGAATGTCGTGATTGAGGGGTCCATCTTACTTCATTTCTTTTCTTCAACATGGTTGTTATAAGCTTTACCTCCTCAACAAAGTTAGGCACAAACCTCCTCAGAAAATTAATTTTACCGAGGAAAGATTGGACCTCCTTCTTGGACCTCGGGATCGATAAGGCTTGTATCACCTCAACTCTGTTGGGATCAATTATGACTCCTTCCGCTGATACTATGTGGCCTAGTAACTTTCCCTCCTGCATGGCGAATATAGATTTCTTGGGGTTTAATGAAATGCCAAAATTTCTGCATTTCAAGAAAACCTTCTTGAGATGGCGACGGTGTTCTTTATCAGATTTTGAAAACACTGTGATATCATCCAAATAAACGACCACAAATTTATCCTTTTCCCCAACGAAAGTTATGTCCATGGCACACTTAAACGTTGCCCCTTCATTCATTAATCCAAATGGCATCTTGGCGTACATGAATGTCCCCCATGGAGTGGTAAATGTCGTCTTTTCCCTGTCCTCGGGCAAAACAGAGACCTGATTGTAGCCAGAGAAACCATCAATCATGGATATCCTGGAAGCTCTTGTTACCTTCTGCAGTATGTGTTCCCTCTTTGGCAAAGGGTAGTTATCCTTTCATGAGCTTCTGTTCAGGTTTCTGAAGTCTACACAAAGTCGGATCTCTCCAATCTTTTTCCTTACTAGCACCAAGTTGGCCACCCACTCTGAGTATCTTAGCGGTACAATGATCTGAGCTTGAAGCAGCGTCTTCACTTCCCTCTCCATGATAGGCAGCAGTATAGGGTTGATCTGTCTCAACTTCTGCCTAAATGGCTTCGCCTCCTCTTTTAATGGGATTTTATGCTCGATGACAGAAATGTCATATGTTTTGAGGTCCTCGTAGGTCCAGGCAAACACATCAGCGAATTCCCTCAGAAATCCAACGTATTTCGACCTCTGCTCCTTTGTCAGACTTCTCGATATTTTGACAAACCTGGGCTTACTCTCGGTGCCAATGTTGCACTGAATAGTATCAGCATCATCTGTTGAGATCTCCCCTTTTAATGCCACATCATTTCCATCAAAAAGCCTTTCTAGAGGAACTAGTCCTCTTGGAATATGATTGTTGGGCAGCTGCACAATGTTACGCTATGCAATCTTATTCAGAAAATTACCCTCATCAAGCCTTTCTTCAGGGACAGAGTCTTGGTCGATATGCATCTTTGAAAATTCTTCGACGGTCTCCAAGAACTTCTTGATCTCGAGATCATCCTCGAATACCTTCCAATGCTTGACGTTGTCAGGTATGGAGGGCCTGTATTTTACTTCCACATCATATTTGAATTTAGGCTGCAAGGGTACTTTGAAATTACTTGATGATGTAGCTAAGGAATCTGCCATCATATTCTCCTCTCTTGGGATGAAAGAAATGTTAAACGCTGAGAAGAAACTGTCAACTAGGTCCCACACCTCATTTCTGTAGCCTCTGAGTCGAGGATGCTTAGCCTGATAAGCGTTTCTGTCCTGTTGGACCACCAACTCTGCATCACCGAACACTGCTACCTCCTAAACTCCCATTTCCCTTGCGGCTCTCAACCCCAGGACGAGAGCTTCATACTCTGCCACATTGTTGGTAGCTTCAAATTCCAGCGTGTATGATAGAGATATGGTTTTCTAAGCGGGTGACACAAAAACCACCCCAGCTCCAGCACCTTCACTGGAAGAGGCTCCATAAAAGAACATTTTCCAGACGGGGGTGATGGAGGGAGGAAATTTAGGGGAAATGGTGGGCTACTTTCTGAGTTTGAGAGGAGGCTCAGGGGCATGGGTGAGTTGTAGTAAATTGGAGCCTAAATCAGTGTCCAAGGCAAAGATGGGATGATTGGTAGGGTTGGCTTTATCGCTGATTATATAGGCCAGTTGGGCTTCTCTGTATAACCTTCTATGCTCTCCTCCAAACACTGGGATAGTAGCATATGTGAGGTCCATCTGCAAGGTTCCCCCCAGTCTTTTTATCCAAGATCTTGATAACAACATACCGAACTTGGGGGGTACATCGGCCACTACAATATCCATGACCACACTTTTCATGGGCAACTGAAACAAGGTCACGACCAGGTCTTTGATAACTCCTAGACACTGAACCCTTCTGGAGTCAAAGGAATAGAGGTCATGATAGGCTCGGGTGACTTCTAGTCCTAACTCTTCCATGACGGTTTTGGGCATGAGGTTGTGAGAATCCCCCGAATCCATCAAACAGTTGTGCAGTACCTTGTCATGTATGTTCAAGGAAGTGTAGAAGGAAGGGGATGAGTCATTCCTGTCTTCTACCATAGGACCTAAAATAACTGCAGGCTTTTCATCTTGCAAATTGATGGAGTCTGTGGGAAGGCTTGAGACCTCAGACTGTAAAAGCTCAGAGAAGCGTTTCTTGAACCCTTCATGTTTAATCAATTCTGTCAGGGGCACAGGGATCCTGATTTTTTGAATTTCATGCTCGAAATTAAAAGAAGACGAGAGCTTTGGGATTTCTCTTATTTCGGGAACATGACTCTGAACTATGGGAGAGGAGAATTGAGTATTCTTACCTCTGTGACTGTCTGCTACCTCATTAGCAGGCTTCTCTGATCTAGCGGACTGCTCAGGAACATCAGGTGTTGTTGTCCTTTTTTTAGACCTCAGATCATATCTGCCTTGGCTGCCACTAGCCTTGTCTCCCTTGCTCAATTCATTTAGCTGACTATCCATGAGAGAATCCTCGTATGTTGATTGAGTGAGATGAGGAAAAGGAGGCGTGTCTCTGAAGCAATGGATTTCAGGATCAAGTTCCTCTGCTCCTTCTTGTTCCTCCTCGGCCACAAAATTGTTTTGAAAAGGGGCCTGAATTTTTTGGTCGTCTCTGTCTCTTCCCCTTTCTCTCTGCATAGTCGGGGGAGTTATATTGTTTGGCCTCCTGAAACCTCCTTTTTTTTCGGCATTTTGAGAGATCTTGTATGCTTGTCTTCCCTCCACCTTCATTTTCTCCATCTCTGCAGACAGAGACTTCACCAGCTTGGTCAACTCGTCCACTTGAGGGTGGGGCACCGACGGGCCAGAAATTGAGGCTTCAGATCTTCCCTTTCTCCTGTCTGCGTCAACCTTGTTCCTCAGTTTGTCAGCTGCTAATACATTAGATTCCACCTCTATGGCTGCATCTTGCATTTGAGCTAAGGAGGTGGCTCTTCTTTCTCTTAATAAGAGACAGAAATCGGGACCAAATGCACTAGCATAAGAAATTTTGGCTGAGGGTTCTGAGGGCTTTATTTCAGCAGGAATCTTATTATACATCTTATTGAATCTTTTGGAGAAGTCGGAGACGAACTCTCCTTCCATCTTCTTTAGAGACCCGAACTCTGTCATGTAATACATGAAATCTTTCCTATCTCCCCACTGCCTCAGGAAATCACTATCTAGAGCTTCAATCCCAGCAATAGATCCTGGAGCCAATCCTCTAAACCATTTCCTCACCTCGCCATCCAGGCTCTGGACGAAGACTCTCATCCAGACATCTTCATTTTCAATGTTGAGATTGTCTGCGTAACTGTAGAAAGCAGCCAAGTGCTCCTCCGCAGTTACGTCCCCTTCCCCGGTGAACTTGGGCATGTATTTCAAGTAATCTCCAGCAGGGAAAGAATTCATAGGATGGGGTAAAACGAAGGGAGCATATCTGGCAGCGACTATGGCGTCCATTCTATTCAGAGGGGGATTAGCACCAGCCATAGGAATATTAGGTGGAGGAGAACTGGGAGTAGAAGGAGTTCGCGAAGGGGCTATTGGGAATGAGTCCCGAAGCGGAGTGGGGAACAAGAGGGGATTTAAGGAGAAGGCTAACGAGCTCAAGTCAGCAGGTGCTTCTATTTGCGCAGGAGTAGTAAAGATAGGAGTGGGGAAATCTTTTGTGGTCCCGGGTCTACGCCAAAGTACAGTTTCAGGGGAGAGGGGAGTGACAAGGTCTCGTCCCTCCGGTCCCAGACCAGGAGAGGAAAACTCAACAGGAACACTCCCGAAATTTAGGAAACGGGAAACTTCAGAAACAGGTATGTCGAGAAACTGAGGAGAAAAAGGAGTTCCCACAGAAGGATATGGTGGATTACCTGGTTCGGTGGTGGACGCTTCTTCCTCAGAGACCTTTCCCTTTCTAAGCACCGCCTATGGATCTGCTTCAGGCGTAGCTAGGGGCAGTTGTGGATGAGACCGCATATGCCTGCCTCTGAAAGCCACAATTAACAAGGCAGGTTCGCCACAGTGGAGTCGTCACAATGGAGTCGCCAGGTGCACAGTAGCAATCTTCAAAGGCTCTGATGCCCGATGCACTTTCAGGATCAGAGGCTCAATGTCGTTCAATCCCGGGGAAAATTTTCAACTTCGTCCCCGACAACGGCGCCAGAAATGTTAACGTCAGAAGTCACTCCTGGATTGCTTGCAGGAGCAGAGCCCAACGCCCATCAGTTTTATGTCACGATTTAATAAATGGGGGTGATCAAATGGGTAAAGACTCAAGAAGATAAAACTTTGACTCAGGAGACCGGGCCTGGTATGTACGCAGCAAGGGAGGTCTTGATCCAACTTCTGTCAGTGAATGGATTAAAGGGTGACAAAGGGAAGACTTGTGAGAAGGGTGAGCAAGACTGCCTCGGGCGACAAGCATTCGGAAGCTTGAGGATGAAAAACTCAGAAGCCAAGATCCTCTTGGTCCGGAGCTTCAAGGAGATGAAGAGTGACTCAACTGGATCCTCCAATTCTAAGTCATTCAGCGCTACGAAAATAACAGGAACCGATTAGAAACAATGTAACTGCTACAGTGATCCAACCTACATCATCCTATAACAGCTACAACTCGACTGGATCCTCCAATTCCGAGCCTTTCTAACACAGTAAACAGAGATGAAAAGAAGCTGACATCCATAAAGTAAGAAGTCTCAAATGCCTTATACATTAACCAGAGCGACCAGCGCTTCATCAAAACTTTACAATCCGGAGCTTTTCTCAACCATCGATCCCCTTCAAAATACAAAGACTCAGTCTATATACTCAGGAAAATTCACCTCGCAGAGGCGTGTACAGTCACCCAAAGCTTGGTGTCCCTTCAGTCAAACCCGTACTGATATCTTTCTTTAAGCGCCACCTTAACTACGCATGGCCCCTGTAAGGAGGGTAGCTGAGTCATTAAGTGTTGGGCTAGCATGCGCAGACTTCTCTGTTGAATCGAGGACTTCGGCATGGCTTCTTTGAAAAATTCGATACACATGACTTATTTGAGCAGACCACTTGCCAGACCCTCCATTCTCTATACTTAATGAATGAAAAGAGGTTTCAACCACCCGCTCTTGCCATCATTTACTCCAAGCGAGAAACGGTAGTGAGGTCAGACCCGATGGCGCCTGGACATCGCGAGGATCCCCTCTATAACTGAACTCGATGCCTTTGGCCTTCTGTACACAACTCCTTTCTTTCTCCAAGTGACCACGAGCTGTGACCACGGAGCTTTCGGCGTTCGCGAATGGGAAGGAGCTAATCCCTGCATTTAGAAATCGCGATGAGCGAAACGCCGAGACGGCTCACTCTAGTGCCACGTGTCCTTCTAAGATCTGACGGTCCTGAAACTTACTCGGTGATATTGTGGGCCCGGGTCCGAGACTCTCCTGGCACCTCGCGCATCGGAATATAACGGAGTTGCTCTTTGCGCCTTGGAGTCGCGATGGGCGAAACGTCGAGATGGCTCAGTTTGCCGCCAGGTGTCCCCTTTGGATGGACGGCTGAAAATGCTTTGTGATACCGCGGGCCCCACTTTCGACGCTTTCGGTGCTATCGAGGTTCGGGGTTTCGTGATGTAGAACAACATGAAACTCTCGCCCCTCGAACTCTCGAATGTCGAAACGTCGACGCAACTAGATCTCGCGCCACGCGTCTTTGGATGGACGGCTGCTATTCTCCCCTGCACATAATATGGGCGCGATCTAGTGTGTTAACTTCGACGCAACTTCCCTATTTGCGATCTCCCGCCAACCGTTGATCTGCTCATATAGCTGGATCCGGACCGTTGACACTATAATCCTGCCCAGTCGCTTGATTTTAAGTCCAAAAAGGACTTTTTCTGTGCGCTGCACTTGGGCGCTCCTCCTGCAACCTGTCGACCTGGGTGTCATGATGTTGAAGACAAGTAATGTTGCCAACATCTACCACATCAAATTTTCCCCTATTGGATTTGCCTCCACCCCAACTCGCATTGTGTGGTGTGGCAGGAGCTCTGACTAAGTCCATTATATGCTCCTTGAAAGAGGCAATTGTTGCAAAAAAAGGGTCATCTCCCTTTGGGTATCTTCATGACGTGAGCTATTGAAACCATATGCTCAACCGACAAGTTTATGTTGTGACAAATCACTAGTTCTACCAAAGGAATGGTCTGCTCTACGAATTTAATAGTCTATGGAAGTTTGTACATCTCCATAAGTGGATCTCTCACGTATGGAAGTAGCAACTAGAGGAAGAGGCTTATATCCACCCTTGTGCTTATGGCTTCTTTATATTGGAATTTGACTCAACAAGACGATAAAGCTCTGATTTTCAACTCAAACCCATGGTTCATGAATAACTCAAAGTTGTGGTTCACGAACAACTCAAGGTTTTCCATGAAGCCTTGGTTTCCATCCTTCAACCCATCCACATAAATGATTTTGTCTATGCCTATCTAGGTTTGGCTCTCAAACCTACTCATGCACTTTTGGTGATCTAATTCACTCAAAGCCATTGGAAACACCATTGGTATGTATCATTTCCAGTCTTTGCTCTAAACAAAACTATCAATGCACTCATGCTAAAATATGTGGTGCTTGATCTAGCCAAAGGCCTTTCGAAGGAAATATGTTAAAAGTGACAAATGAAACCTTGAAACATAGACAACCCCTGATCTCCATGACCACGGAAGCAATTTTAAGGGGCCCTCAAGATGCAGAAGCATTGGTCTCTAATGCCCGAAAGGATCCAGTGAAGAGCCCAACATCATTCGACCCGAACTCGTTGATTTTGGAAGAAGTTCATAGGAGCACATTGCCAAAGAAGATCCAATGTACCCCCCTCAAGCAACATGCACAACACCTCTAGAGAATTTTAAGAAATGGATTCATGTAACTAACAAAAAAATCCATTAAGTATTGTAACATCTCATTTCCACACTGACAAAATGTAAAACAAGCTCCATCCCCTACAACCTTGTCTTTGGAACCTACCCCTAAGGATGAACTATGAGGGGGACAGTTGAATGGCCCTTGGAAAGTTGAGGTGGCATCAAAAGATTCCAAGGAATTTGAAGTCCCCCCTACAAAGAAAGCACTGAGAAAGACAACACCAAGAAAGTGAGCCATGAGGAGTGTGCACAGCAACTGGAGGAAACAATAAGAACAAAAGCATTCGGATCCAAGAAAAAGCACTAGAAAGAGTTGAGCATATTCATTTTTTAGTTTCCATGTAACCAATGCATCAAAATTATTTATGTGCCTCAAAAAAGGAATGGAAATTTATAAAAGGTAGGAATCAACGCTTCTCAAAACTGCCCCATCCCATTTTGGGAGGGGAGACACTCTTGACTATGAAGCCTTGATGTACTCCATT